>JAODAL010004433.1:0-156978 GCA_025379985.1 Phyllomedusa bahiana | reverse complement strand
GCTTTAGATTCAGGTTCATGTAAAATTAAACATGAATCTAAGCAATTTGGTTAGGATCAGCTCACATTAAATTTTTGGTGAAAATAACAAAATAAAATTTATCCTAAATATGACCCTCAGTTGTGAAAAGAAGTTTTTTTTTTTTTTTTACATGTTTTTAGAGCTTATATTACTATTTTATGACATTCCCAGTGTGGAATAGAGATCTGGAACAAGGAATTTGTTTTCACCTCTATATGTCATCTCTGAAGGTAAAGTCAATAAACTATCTGAAGCATACCAATGCATTTTCCCCACTGGAATCCATTAAAAAAGGTGAACTAGGGGGGAATAATATAGTGATTTCCCCCTTTAATCCATTCACTTGTATCGAGATTGCTTACACTCATCGGGGACTTCTCTAATAGACATTGGTCGTAGTGATGAGTGAACTGTAAAAGTTGGTTCGATTCGAAATTTTTAAAAAGTTGGTGTTCAGTTCGGGGTTTGATTGGAACCCATTTTAAATCAGGGCGAAGATGTTCCGGTTTTTTTTATCTATACGGGGAAAGGGAAGCTTTAATTTCCATCCATAACGTAAACTGGATTGTAAACAAATCGTGAAGAAATTTTTGGCTCTAAGGGGGTGCAGAAAAAAAAGAGAGGCTAAAAATTTTCTTAATTCCCTTTTTACTACTAAAAAATGAGGACAGCTTGCAAGCAGGGGCGTAGCTATAGGGGTTTTAGCAACAGGTATGGAAAATTTCACTGGACCTGGCAGGAGCCCCCTTTCACTTTTTGCCCCAGGGGCCCCAAAAAAACTTGAACTTTTTGCCTCGAGGTGGACTTGATTAGTGGCAGTACCCTTGGTGGCAGCGAGAAAAATGCCCAAAGGGGAACAAGGTTCCCGGTTCGATAGATTAGGGGCATACCCTTTGGGGGCAGTGGAACATGGCAGGGGGAAACATGGGGTTCCCGTTCGACACGATTGGCCCCCCCCCGCAGTTTCCTTAGTAGGCAGCGAGGGAAAAGTTGAAAAGGGGGAAACAGAAAAGGGTTCCCGGGCGAAAAAATTTGGTGGGGAGTACAATTTGGGGGGCAGCGAGAACATGGGTGGGGAAAATGGGGTTCCGGTTCGACTAGATTACAGCAATACCCTGGGGGCATGAGAAATGGGAGTGGGAAAAATGGAGGTTCCCGTTCGCACGATTAGGCCCAGAGTACCATTACTGGCCCGCGAGAATGTTGAAAATGGGGAAAAGGGGGTTCCGGTTCGACAAGTTTGGGGGCAGTACAATTGGTGGCAGCGAGAACATGGCAGTGGGGAAATGGAGGTTTCCCGGGTTCACAAGATTAAAAAAGCAGTACCATTGGTGGCAGCGATAAAAATGAAAGTGGGAAACATGGAGGTTTTGGTTTTAACAAAATTAGGTGAGTTTCCTTGGTTGGGAGCAAAAAAAAAAATGGCAGGGGAAACATCGAAGTTCGGATAACAGGAAATTGTAATTTGGGGGGTAGTACGGTGGGCATTTAAAAAAAAAAATTTTGAGGGTACAAGGGGGTAGTAGTAAGAGGGGTAGCAGTGCCATTTAAAGGGCTTACAGGGGTTATATTTCAAAATAAATTCAGCTGTAAGACTTTTTTAAAAAAAAAGTAGTGTTGGCAGCAGTAGATAAATTTTGTAAAAGGCGGCAAGGACCTACAGACATGAGACGTGTGTAGTTTAAAAAGTCTTTTCACATTGTCAAAAGTGTGCTACAGTTTACTAGTCATGACATTGCAAAACCGGGGGCAAAAAAATGGTCAAGATTCACGCTTGATTCATTTCTATAAATGTCAAACGATCCACATTGTCAGGGGAAAGACAGATACATTTGTCAGTTATCAGCCCGCCAACTGTGCTGAATGTGTGTTCCGAGATAACGCTGACTGCTGGGCAGGATAAAACTTCCATAACATGTTGAGCAAGCTCAGGCCATTCATTCAGTTTGGAGACCCAGAAGTTTAATGGGTCCAGACTAAGTCCAAAAACATCGATGTTGAGCCGCGGGTAGTCATAGACCATGGTCTTAACACGGTCTCTGTGTGTCTGAATGCTGCTCTGCCTTGCAGGCGTTACTGAGGTGGTAAAAATCGATTGCCAAATGTCATCCCATAGGGTTCTGCCACACTGCTTGCTGCGGCTATTTGCCATTCTACTGTTGCCGTGTTGCTGACGTTCCACCATGATATTAGAATATGAAGATGCAAAAGATGTCTCGAGTTGGTCAGTGAACACCGTCTCAAATTCCTGCATTCTACTGTCAATTTCTGTGGGTGGAAGGAAATTGCTCACTTTTGTCTTGTAACATGCATCAAGGAGTGTGGCCACCCAGTAATCGCTGTTCTTTTTTATTGCCTTGATGCGTGGATCAAGTTTCAGGTAATGTAGCATCCAAGCACTCATGTGTAAGATGCTGCTGGGATCTCCCAAGCCTCAGGGTCGAGGGGCACTAACGGGATCTTCCTCCTCCTGTAATCTGTGCCAAACTCTTACCACTGAAGGGTAATCAGTACCGGTGGTGTCCACACCTGCCTCATCATCCTCCGCCACTTCCTCATCCTGACCATCACCAGAGCCCTGACTAGCCTCATGCGCTCTACTCTGTGAGCTGAAATGCCATCCTCGACCTAGAACCACCACCTACAGAAGAGCTATCCAATTGTGAAACATTCGGGCTTTCTACATCCTCTGGCAAATAAGGCTCTGTGTCTGCCGCCTCCTCCTACATCACTGCTGGGAACCGCTGCTGCAGAGTGCCTAATACTTGTTTTAGTAAAAATATAACCGGAAAGGTCATGCTGACAAGGGCATCATCCCTACTGACCATTTTGGTGGCCTCTTTAAAACTGCCAAGGATGGTGCAGAGATCCTTCACCTGTCTCCACTCTCTATGAGTAAACACCCCGAGGTCCACACCACTGGTAGTCAGGCCTTGCAACATTTCATACTGCATAATGGCATTACGCTGCTGCCACATTCGCTGAGCATGTGGAGGGTGGAATTCCAGTGTGTTGCCAAATAACATATCAAACGAATGATGGGGAGGCCCAGATTACGCTGCCATGCTGCCAGTCATGCCGAAGCATGGTGCGAATGCCGGAAGTTTGAGCTAAGACCTCTAGCCTTCTTTAGCAGACAGTCAAGACCCGGGTAGCACTTGAAAAATTTCTGCACAACCAGGTTCATGACGTGTGCAAGGCAAGGGACGTGCGTAAGTCTACCGATCTTAAGGGTGAGCAAGGAGATTGCTCCCATTGTCGCACACCACTTTGGCTGGCGCCAGGTTCTTTGCACTCAGCCACTGGTTGGTCTGAGTGCACAGAGCCATCCACAGCTCTTGACCTGTGTGTTGATGGTCGCCAATACAAATTAATTTTAGAAGGTCTGGTTTCTCTTGGCACGTGATGCTACCTTTCAAGGTTAAGGATCTGGACTCCATCCCAGCAGTTTTGAAGATGTCGGTGGAGACCCATCACCAGAGGCACTGTCATCCACCAAACTAACCCAGTGAGCAGTCAGTGAGATGTAACACCCTTGACCATGCTTACTAGTCCATGTGTCTGTAGTGAGATGGACTTTGGTGAACACAAATGCAGCCAATGCGCTGAAGATCTTTTCTGCAATGTGGCGGACCAGGGCACGGACAGCTTTTCTGGTGAAAAAGCTCAGCTCAGCATCTGATATTGGGGGCATGCCAGAGCCCTGATGTGGCGGAACCAATCTGTGTCCACCAGGTGGAAAGGCAACATTTCCAAGGCCAACAGCCTGGTAATGCCGACATTCAGGTTTTTGGCTTTGGGATAATTGTGGTGAAAGCGTTTCTTCTGCTAACACACCTGGTACACAGAAGGCTGGCTGCCGGATTGGCTGCTATATGGCGTGCAGGTGACACTGGTGGAAGGGGAAGTTGTAAGCTGTGTTGCTGGTGGTGGGAATCGGCCGATAGTATCTGGGACTGGGGATGGTGCTTGCTCAAGCTGCTCCGGCACATCGGCAGCAGAGGACCGCTTGGTCTTGGAAGTGGCAGAGGAGGCAGAAGGATCTATGTGGCCTTTTTTCTCCAAGTGAATATTCCACAGCAATTCATGCTTTCCATGAATGTGCCTGTTCATGCTCGTGGTGCTTAAACAATTTAAATTCTTTCCTCTATTGACGCGTCAACGGCAAATCCGGCATATAACATCAGTCAGCGAATCTGAGGCTTGATCGAAAAAGGCCCAGGCTTCACAGGTCCTGAACCTTTTAGACGGTGAAAACCTAGTAGCCGTGTTCCTGCTGCCACCACTGACCATGGCTGGCGGAGTAATGTCAGCGGACCTGTGCGACTGCCGTGTCCCTTTCTGTGGCTGGACCCGCATTGACACTACCCCATCATTCTCCTCCTCCAGATGTCCCTCACCAGTGCTGCTCAAAAGCCAATTTCTCAATGTCATCTATTACAGGTACTTCCTCTTCCTGACGTCTACCCCTCAAATCGGGTAGAACCCACAGGCACTGTGAGCCCAGCAAAAACCGCTAGTATTTCGGGCAAGGCCCAACTTCCTTCTCCTCCTCTGAGTGCCTCATGCTTGGGGTCAGAGCAAAAAAAATCCCCTTTTTTGGGCCCTTTTTGATCTTTTTAATACCTTCTCCCCTCAACCGCATTGTGTGATAAAAGAGATCTTCAGATGGGGTTTAATTTGGAGTGCTTTATTTTGGGTGGTGAATTTTACCCCCGTGTTTTCTTCATTTTGGCTATGAGGGGGACATTTGTGGCCGAAACTGAATGCGGGGAAAACTGTTACCCCACCAAAGAACTTTAGCGACGCTGTTCAGAAAATGAGACGAACGGGAACTGGCAAGCGATGAAGGCCTGATGGTTTTTCCCGCTGACATGTGCTCACTTGTGGTTGTCCAGCAATCATCTGTCAGTACAGGAGGAGCTAAAAAATGCCATTCAGAATGCAATACAGTGAAATTTATTAACTTGGTTTTTGATTTTGCGCCAAGAGAGCCCCCCCTCAGCAAGATTTTTCTTGACGTTCTCTGTGCTCTGCACTGAGGATGACGCCAAAAGTGCAAAAGGCGCTGAAAACTTAATATACGGTCGAACACATGTCAAAAAATGAACATTTACGGGACGAAAAATAAAAAATGTTCAGTTGGGTTAAAGTTCGAGAAAATTGAGATTTTTTTACTTGAACTTAAACTTTTCTGAAGGTTCAAAAAACACTGTGAATACTAGGGGGGCATGTAAACCTTTAAAAGGGACTTGTTTTGACGTACCAATGGGCTTTTTACTACAGTGGGTTTAAATGTACTGCCAGGGGACTTAATACCTACGGGGGAGATTGTATACCTCAGGGGACAGTGTTATCTCGGAGGCATGTATAACTAAAGAGGAAAAAATTACCTATAGGGGGTGTGTATCAGTTAGGGAAAATTTAAATTTTTAAACCCTTGCTAATTTTTAAGTTTGCCCACTGTAAAAAACATGAAAGTCAAATTTTTAAAGGGGGGTTGTCTCATACATTGATTCTTTTTTACTAAGTTCGTTTTTTTGGTTTTTCCCCCTTTGAATTCAGGGGTGTGTTTTGGCTCCCTAGGTGCGTAAAAAAAGGTCTGTATTATAGCAACCGTGTTTTCAGCCCATCAGGATAGATCAAACAGGCGTAGCTATAGCGACCTGAGGAGCTGATGCAGCCCCTACAAGAGGGTACCAGAAAAGATAAGACACTGTTAATGGGCAAATATTGCAAAAATGACTTGTTTTTCAGATCTTTAACATAAAAAAACAAAACCTTTTGTAAAACCCCTTTAGGGTAGGTTCTTTTAACATAGAGAGATGAATATACACAAATTAAAACCAGAAAATCCATTGTAAAATTTATAAAATTAAATTTGATTTACTGAGAGAATAATATTTGGTCCCCTACCAAACCCCTTTAAAGGTTTTGTTCCTGCAGACCAATAGACGTCCTAATCAACTCTTCCCTTAAAAAAAAAAGCTGCTTAAAAAGTCCCGTTATAAAAGACTATGTCCCCGCTCAAATAACATCAGACACTAACCCCTAAACGGGCAAGCCAAAAGCTTTTTAAGGTTTTCAAGGGCAAGATCATAACGTCACAAAAAAAATGGGGAAAATCTAAAGACTGTCAAAACGACCAAATTTTGGGGGACCATGCAAAAACAAACCTCGGGGGGTCCTTTTCATGAGGAAGGTTGAAGTCAACCCAAAATCACGGGAAAAATGAATGAATGAAGGGGGCTGGGAGCAAAATCCCCAGGAAAAATTAAATTTTAACATATTACGCTGTAATGGGGTTAAAAACCTGCAGTGCCCACAAGGGGGCCCCCCGCTCAAGAAGACACATGTGAGGCCCCCTCTAAGCTTGCCAATGAACACTGGAAGTGTTTACGATTCGATTTAGAAAAGTTAAAAATTTAGCAATCTTTCGGATTTTTTTCATCCGGGCCCAAGCATTCATTTACGGTTGGTCCCCCATTAAAAATAGAGATCCCAGACGTGCGTCAACATGCCATTTTTTGTTTCATTTTAAATCCTCCCGCACTTTTGGCGGCTATCCCTTTAGGCAAACCAGAGGGGGGGTCAAAAAATTACCACTGAGGGTATACCCGGTTTTCATTGGCTGATAAAATCACATGACCCTTTTTAGTGTATTCACGTATTTTCCGGTGAACGCCATTTGCAGTTCACTCTCGTACAAACGTATAGCTTCTGTTGTCTGCAGGCACACTATTTCTCAGCGTTTTTGCCAGCAAAAGCTTTTATTAGATTTGTTTGGGTTGGGGGTACGAAAGTTATGGATTTTTAATTGCTGGCAGAATTTTCCCTTCTTTATTCTGTTGCCCCCAAAGTTCCCGTTTTGGGGGGAAAATAGTGCACAAAAACATTTTGCAAAAACTGCATAAAAAAAAATTTTTTCATATATGGTTTCTTGCGCAAAATTTTTTATTGTTTCCCGTTGTGGGGTAAGCTAGTGAGAAGGGCCCCGTTAGAAAAAATGCTATAAAAAGAAATCACTTTTTATACTGGTTTTCCTGCTGCAAATATGGGGAGTGCCCAAAAATTCATTGTTTCTTTTTGGAGTTAAGGGTTTCTGCATAAGAACTCTTTCCAAAAAATTTTTTTTTTTAATATTTTTCTTTTTGAACATGGAGAAAAGGGTGGGTAAGTGAGCAAGGGGGGGGTGAGGGTTGGAGCTAGAGGTACGGGGGTGTTTCAAAAACACAAAAAAGTGGTCAAACATCAGTCTCAGGCTGTCAGGCTTGTCACGTGGGGGTTTGTTTCCCGTGAATCTCAGTATGGAGGGTGGCAATCTGTTCTTTAGTGTCTAACATACCCTTCATCAGGGTTTTACCCCCCTCTTTCCTCATAAAAGGGTCAAAAGTCTCATCATCCATCATCAACCCGAAGAAATATGGGCCCCAAAAGTCACCCAATAAAAAAGATGCTCTAATAATCCCTATTTTAAGACCTTGTGCACAAAGCGGCAAGAGTCAGAAAGCATTTAAAAGATCAAGAGGCCCCAAAAAGGTTAAATTTTTTCTGCTCTTTACGCGCAAGCACTGATGCACTCGAGGAGGAGAAGGAAGTGGTCCCTTGCCGAGAAATATCAGCGTTTGCTGTGGCCAGTGCCTGTGGCTTCTGCCCACAGTTTGGGATGTAGCGTCGGGGAAAAGGAAGTCCCCTGTAATGGTTTAATTTCAGATCCAAAGTGGTCTTTTTGGGAGCAGCTGGTGGCGCATCAACATGGGGGGAGGAGAATGATGGGGTAGTGTCAATGCGGGTCCAGCCACAGAAAGGGACACGGCGGTCGCACAGGTCCGCTGACATTACTCTGCCAGCCATGGTCAGTGGTGGCAGCAGGAACACCGCTACTAGGTTTTCACCGTCTAAAAGGTTCAGGACCTGTGAAGCGTGGGCCTTTTTCAATCAAGCCTCAGATTCGCCAAGTGACATCATATGCCAGATTTTCCATCAATGCGTCAGTAGAGGAAAGAATCTAAAGCACCGCGAACATGAACAGGCACATGCATGTAAAGCATGAATTGCTGCGGAAGAGTCACTTGGAGAAAAATTCCACACAGGTCCTGGGCTTCCAACCACCGTGACATATTTGGCCTTCTCCGCTACTTCCAAGACCAAGCAGTCCTCTGCTGCAGATGTGCTGGAGCAGCATGAACAAGCACCATCCCCAGTCCCAGACACTGTCGGCCAATTCCCACCACCAGCAACACAATCTACACCTTCCCCTTCCACCTGTGTCACCTGCACGCCATACAGCACCCAGTCCACAAGCCAGCCTTCTGTGTACCAGTTGTGGGAGAAGAAGAAATGCTTTCACCGCAGCCATCCCAAAGCCAAAAGCCTGAATGTTGGCATTGCCAGGCTGTTGGCCTTGGAAATGTTGCCTTTCCGCCTGGTGGACACAGATGGGTTCCACCATGTCATGGCCCTGGCTTGCCTCCAATATCAGATGCCGAGCAGGAATTTATTTGCCAGAAAAGCTGTATCTGCCCTGGTCCACCACGTTTCAGAAAGTTTCCCAGCGCGAAAGGTCCCATCGGGTTTTCCCAAAGCCCATTGACTACAGCCCAAAAAGGATTAAAAATATGACTAAAAAAAATTTTACCTTTTTAAAAAAAACATAAAAATTTGAAAAAAATTTAAAAAACACCCCCCCTTATTAAAATAACCGGGAAACAAACCCCCCCCCCTTTAAAGGGGTGGGTCAGTTTAAACCCCCAAATAAAACCCCAAAAGAAAAATAAAATTGTTGTGATACCCCTTACCCCAAACCCCCAATTTTCCCTTTACTCTGTGCCCATACAGGGGCACCCAGTACGGGGTATTGAGATTGGGTTCTTGCCCCTTGGTTTTTTCAAAGGGGCGGTACTATTTTAAAACCCATGGCCCTTTTTGGGGTGTTTATTTTTTGTGTCACTTTTGATGAGATTTTGGGTTTCCCTTGTTTTCCCCCTTACTTAAACATTTTTGGGAAAAGTGGTTTACCCATAAACATCTTATTTACAATACTCCCCATTTTGTTTTTTTTTAAAATTAAATCGGGAAACCCTTTCCCATATCTTTTTTTTAATTGGCTTCTTTTTAAAACCCTGAAATTACAAATTTTGTTTTTTTTTTTAATTTTTTTCATTTTTTAAAAGTATTTTTTAAATTTTAAAGGTAATTCTTTTTAGCATTTTTGTTTTGTGTAGTGTTTTCTGATATTTAACGATTTAAATTATTGAAAAAATTGTGGAAAATGAAACTAAAGCATGGTCAAGGGCGTTACATCTCACTACACTCAGGGGAAGAGTTTGGTGGATGAAGGGGCCTTTTGGGAGGGTCTCAGGCCCGGGGGGAAAAACTCTTCCTTTATGCTGTCCAGATCCCCCCCAAAAAAGGAAAGAAATCTTTTTTGCCCCAAGGGAACAAGGCGCCTTTTCTGAAATTAAATCTTTTTTGGGATGCCCCCCCAACCCCAGGTAAGGGGGGCTGTGGATGGTTTGGGCCCCAAAAGGCCCGGGACCATTTCCTGGGTGCAAAAGAACCTGGGGGGCCGGCAAGGAAAAATTGTTACAATTGGAGAAAAATCTCCTTGCGGCCCTTAGGATCAGGGACTTCCCACAATCCCTTGCCTGGAAAATTATCCTAAAACCCGGGTTTGCAAAAAATTTCACAAGAGCTACCCAGGTTTTTGACTTTTTTAACTGAGGAAAGGTTTCGGGGGTTTTTAGCTCCCCCTTCTGGGCGTTCGCACCCTGCTTCACCCAGGGAAAGAGGGGCATTGAAAGAAATTGATCTGGGCCCCCCCGGGTCTTTCGCTAAATTTGTTGACGGGGCCCAACATGCGGGAAATTTTCTACCCACACATCTCCTTTTTTGGGTTGGAGCGGCTTAAAGGGCCTTTAAAGGGTGTTGCAGGGCCTAAACAGAAATTGGTGCAGACCCGGGGGGGTTGGCCATAGAGAGGGGAAAAAAAGGGTTTGAAAAAGGATCTCTGCCCCCCATCCTTGACGTTTTGGAAAAACCAAAAAAAGGGTTTCAGTCGGGACGATTTTTATTGTAAACCCTGACAATTTTTGGGTTCTTTTTTTTTACGGGAAAAAAAGGTTTTTTAGACATTCTATGAAAACGGGTCCCAGCCATGTTTGGAGGAGGAGGCGGACACAAAACCCAGCCCACAGACCCCTTACTCGAAATTCAGAGTAAAGGGCCCGACTTTTTCCCAATTTATCGGGTCTTTTTAGGCAGTGGTTCCGGGTTCCCAAAGAGCGGTGAGGGCCCGGCATTTAAAAAGCTCACGGGATTTAAGAGTGCATGAGGCTCCCGGGGTTTTGGTGATGCTAGGTTTGAGGAGGGTGGAGGAGGATGGGGGGAAGGCTAGTACTAAATTAAACTTTTCAGTATTTTTGGGGCAAATTTTTATCGAAAAAATTTGAAATCTGCAGGGTTTTTTTATGGTGATCGAATTTTCCAAAACATGCGAAAATTTAAAAGGTTTAAAAAATAGATCATCTTTTAAAAATCGCCCCTTTTTTCGGCGTTTTCCTGAAATTTTTGGGCCCGGCCAGAAAAACAGATTACAGAATAGAAAAGGGTGACAGTTTTTTTCCCAAGGGCCCGGGACGGGGGGATGTGAAAGGTTGCGATTGGGGGGGAAAAAATCACATGACCTCTTTTACATAGAACAGCGTTTCCTTTTCACCTCATGTCGCTCAGCGTCTCTTTGGGGAAAGGACCTGCGCTTTGCTGTGGCCAAAAAGCTAGTGAAATTAGCCAAATTTTGCACAGAGAAACCTCAAATATTGCTGTGATCCGTCCAATTTAGTTAAAATTTAGGGATTTGAAGAATTTATGTGGGTAGCTAGAAATTTTTAAAAGGGGCCATCTTACCGCTGTAAATTCACGGCGGTGGGAGGGGGGGGGGGGGGCCCCGCGGGCGAAACAGACAAGCCAAACTTTAAAAAAATTGGAAAAAGTTCACCAAGATTTAAAGTGTGGGACTTTTTGTAGTGGAATATCTTTATTATTAACAGTTCCCTATTAAAAATATTTCCTGGATTTTGGCCACCCTTTAAAAAATTATATTGGATAAACATCATTTCTAGTAACTGAGGCCCTCTTTTTTTAGCTGCAAAACTCCACTTTTACCCAGTATACATTTCAGATAGGTTTTCCCTTTTTAATTTTTGGTTTTGGTTGTTAAAAATTACACCTTGCCCCTTAAATTACAATCCAGAAAATTTGTAGCCCAGAACGGGTTGGTTTGTTCCCAAAAAAATACCGGGGTATCTTACAAAACAAAACAGTTACTTTTTTTTTTGATTTTTTCGCACCCGGGGAAACTGTTCATTGAGAAAGAAACTACGTAAATTTTTAAAAACCAATTCAAAATTTTAAAACCACGGGTGAATTGAAAAGGTGAAAAAAATTTACCGTTTATTAAAACAAAAAAAAAAGGGGGGTTACTGTTTTTTTGACTTTTGAGCACCCAGTACTGTTCATTGACCCGCATCTCGTAAATTTTTAAAACAAAAATTTCTATATTCACCACAGGTGAATTGAAAGGTAAAAAAATCCCGTTTATTATTTAAAAACCCATAACATTACGTGTTTTTTACTTTTGAAACACCCAGCATTGTTTAAAATTGACGAAAAGCTCTACGAAAATCTTAAAAAAAGCCTTTTCATATTCCCCACAGGGGGAATTAAAAGGGCAAAAAAAAACCAAATTTTTATATCAAAACAAAAACATTTTACGTTTTTTTTTTTTATTTTTGCGCACCCAGTACGGGTTTCTTTGGGACGCAGCATCTACGTAAATCTTAAAACAGCAATTCTAAAATTCACCACAGGGAAAAATTTGAAAGGTGCAAAAAAAAACCGTTTTTTAAAATAAAAAAACATAACATTTTTACGTTTTTTTTGGGATTTTTGCGCCCCCAGTACTGTTTCAAGACGCAGCTTTCCAAAGTAAATCTTAAAAAAAGAAATTCTTTTTTCACCACGGGTAAAATTGAAAGGTGCAAAAAAATACCGTTTATTATATAAAAACATAAACATTTAAAAGTTTTTTTTTTGGACTTTTGCACACCCAGCATTGTTCATTGACCCCAAAATCTAGTAAATCTACAAAACCCACCAACTTTCTATTTTTCACCACAGGGGGTGAATTGAAAGGTGCAAAAAATCCCAAATTTTTTTATACCCAAAAATAAAAATTTAGTTTTTTTTTTTTTTATTTTTGGAACCCAGTACGGGTTCATTGACGCGGGATCTACGTAAATTTTAAAAAAACCCAATTCAAATATTCACCAAGGGGGGGGAAAATTTGGGGGAAAAGGGGGGGCAAAAAAAAAAAAAACCGGGGTTTTATTAAATATCAAAACTTAAAACAGTTTTAGGGTTTTTGGGGGTTTTTTGCGCACCCAGTATGAATTCATTGAGGGCAGGAAAATTGGGGAAAATTTTAAAACAGAATTTATTTTCAAAACGGGGTTGTTTTTGAAAGGGGTCAAAAAATACAGTTTTTTATATAAAAACATAAAAAGAAAGGTTTTTTTTGGATTTTTGCGCCCCCGTACTGTTCTTTGGGACCCCGGCATTTTCGTAAATCTTAAAACAGCAATTCTATATTCACCACGGGGTGAAATTGAAAGGTGCAAAAAAATCCCATTTATTATCCCAAAACCCAAACAGAACGTTTTTTTTGGGAACTTTTCCCCAGTCCAGAATTTTGTTGATAGACCCTTGAGTTAAATTTAAAATCCAAATTTTTGTTTTAAATTAAAATTGGGGTTTTGGAATGGGCTTTTGGTTTTTGCCGTCTTTAATAAGAACTTTCCAAAACTATTCCATCCCCTTCTAAAATTTTTTAAATATTTCGGGACTTTGGACGAAAATGCAGGTGGAAAAGCGAGCAAAGAGGGGGGTACACATGGAGGTAGAGGACGAGAAAAGGTGCTCCTTCCAGTGCTGGCAAACAAACGCATCCAGGGGATCGTCAGTTGCGGGAAACCGTCAGGCCTGTCATCGGGGGGTTTTCAGGGCCCTGTGAATCAAAAGAAAGAACATCGTCACAATCTGCCCCTTCGGGGGGTTAATGCAACCTGCATCTAGCAGTCTTACCTCCTCGTCTCCCAGTCACGGCCCCCAAATTTGTCCGTCATCAGCATCATAGCATCCGCCCAACATAAAACCCAAGCCAAAATTTTAAAACTCGTTTTTACCCCCACTGTGGAAATCCTTTGGGTTTGAAACCTCTTTGATGAAAAAATGCGGGTTTGGGGGCAAAGGCATGTAAAAAAATCAAGGGGAAAGTTTTTAGTCTGCTCTAAACCCCCCATTTTACTAAACCATCGGGGATGGGGGTAAAGGGGAAGGGTCAATGGGCCCAAAAATAACGGGGGGCCCCTGGGCAACCCCTTCGTCCCCCTTGCTTGTACCCCGCAGTTCCCCCTTTGGGATGCAAAAAAGTCGGGGACGACCAATTTCCCTGTTTTGATGATGTTTGATGATGACGACATTGGGGATCCATCCGGGGTTTTCTTTTTCCGAAAGAATTTGTTTTCCCGACCGTTCATAAAGGGGGGACAAAGGAGGAAGAAAAAAAATTGGGGGGGTATTTCAATCCCCGGGTTTCCCCCCCAAAAAACAAAAAAAAGGGAAAAAAGAGGGGGGGGGAGGGGGGGGGGTCCCAAAAAAAAGGGGGGGGGGGGGGGAAAAAAATATGTTTTTTTCCGGGGCCCCACCTTTTTAAGGTTTTAACCAATTTTTTCCCGGTTGGTTTTTTTTTTTCCCTTTTTGTTTTTAAAAAGGGGGGGGGGGGGGGTTTTTTTTTTTAAAAGTTGGGTTTTTTTGGGGAAGAAAAGTTTTGGAAAATTAAAGGGGTTAAAAAGGGGTTTGGTAAAAGGAAAAAAAGAAAAGAGGGCAAAAGGAAAACCTTTAAGGGGTTTAAACCAAAACCAACATGTCTACACATGCAGCGAATAAATATTTGAAATGGAGTAAAAACACTTGGCCCAAAAAAGGCCAGACCGACGGGGGCCCTCCAACCACTGTCAAAACCCTCGGGTCTCCCCCTCCTCCCCCTCCCCACCACCAAGCTTTTCCTCAGCTGCCCATGTCCCCCGGGAGTCATGATCGGGGATCAGCCTTTTCCGCTTCGGGCCCCACCGTCGCCCGGGTACCCCCCGGCCCCCGAACCGAACCCTTCCCCCCTTCCCCTTTCCCGCCCATTTTTGACGACCTGCACCCCGTAAGGGGGCCATTTTTAGCAGCCCAGCATTCTGTCTTCCGGTTTGGGGAACAAAAAACCCCCCCCTTTAAAACCCAAAACCCCATCCCCCAAAGCCAAAAACCCCTAAATGCCCCGGCATTTGCCCAGGCTTTTGGCCTTGGAAAAATTTGGCATTTTCCGGGGTTTCGGGGGGGGTGGGAAAAACAAAATGGGTTCCGCCACGTCATGGCCCTGCCTTCCCCCAAAACCAGTTTGCCGAGCAGGCATTTTCTTTCCCCAAAAAAAACCCCCCCTGCCCGGGCCGCCACGTGTCTTAAAAAATTTCAAGCGGTTTGTCTGAAAACTGTTTTCCAAAAAAAGCCCTTTCCTAAACCACCGACACTTTGGACAAAGAAAGCACGGCCAAGGGCCCCCTAAAAAATCTCGGGTGAAAACCTCACGGGGTTTTGAGGGGGTTTGGATTCTCGGGGGGTGACGGGTTGGCCTGCCAGGCTCGGCCCCACGCTTTTCAAAAACCGCGGGGAGGGTGGCCAGGGTTTTTTTCCCCCGGGGGCCCCCTTTGGGTGGCATCCCCTTTTTCCCCCAAGAAAACCCCATGGGGGTTTTTTGAAAAAAAACCCCCTGCCTTTTGGGGGGAACCTTTAACCCACGGGTAGGAGCTTTAAAAAGGCCCCCTAAAGCAACAAAGACCGAAGCCCCCTGGTGGGGGGGTGACCAAAAAAACCTTTTTGGCCAAAAGGAAAGGGGGTTTGGTGCGATAAGGGGCAAATTTCTGCTGGCCTTTCCTTAAGACGGGTAGGGTTTGGGGCCCCACCCTTCCCCCTGGAAAACCATTAAATGAACCTTGTCCCAAAAAAATTTCAAAAGACCTACCCGGGCCCGGGAAACCCCCCTGCTAAAGGAAAGCCCCCCCGAGGCCCCCCCCCCCCGATTCCCCCAATTTTTTCCCCCCCCCCCCCCTTTCCCGCCCCCCCCGCTGGGTCCCCCCCCCCTGGCTTGGGGTTTTGCACGCTTCGCTCCCCCCCCGCCCCAACCCTTTCCAAATTTTGTTTAAAACTTGGCAAAAACCCTTCTGGAAAATCTCCCACCCCCCACTTTGTTCCCAGATTGTGGCCAGCGCAATGCCTTACGCAGTACAAGGGGACACATGGCCTAAAAAGCAGCGGTACGCCCCCGGGGGTGTGAACCACCGGGGAGGGGAAGGCGGGTTAAAAGAGCTCTGCCCCAAATCCCCCCCCCAGGTTTTTTGGAAAAAACCCACAAACAAGGGTCAGGGGGGCCCAATGCCCTTGTCAGCATGAGCTTTGGGGTGGGTGTTTCTTAGTTCAGAACCCCCCGTTTTTGGACACTCTGAAAACAAAGGCCCCCCCGCCAGCCCCCATGGACCAAACAAAACCCGGGCCCCCCCACCAGCCCCCCCCCCCTTCCCCCCCCCCCGGGCCTTCCCACAACGGCCCGCCCCCATTTTTCACAAATTTTTCCCCCTTTTTCCCCTTAAGGTTTTCAAGGGGGTTTCGGGGTCCAGAGCTAGTCCCAAAGGTGCCCCCACACTTCTAAAGGGTGAAATTCATCTAAAGGCAACCCAAAAGGGGCTAGGGGTTTGAAGCTGTCCCGGAAACCCAGCGGAGGAGGAGGGGGAGGAAAGGAGGAGGTTTTCCCCGGGACCCCCCAAAATGTTCCCCAAAATGCCCCCTCCCTTTGGGAAAAAAAGGGTTGGGGGGCGACCTTTTTGAGGGGGAAAGGGGGGAAGGATAGGAAGATCAGTTTTGGCAAAGTGCCCCTCGACCCCGAGGTTTTGGGAAATCAAGGCTCCCATCTCTCAAAATGATGGTTTGGATGCTCCATTTCCCCCAACTTTATCCCCCCCCCAAAAAAAAAAGGCCAAAAAAAATAAAACCAACAGTTACTGGGTGGCCACCCTCCTGGACCCCCGGTACAAACAAAAAACCCAAAGCATTTTTCCTTCCACCCACCCAAATAGAGAGTAAAATGCAGGAAATGGAGACCTTGCTGATTGATCAACTGGAACAACTTTTTTGGGGTTCAGCCCACGTTCCCAAAAAGTCACGGGGAAAAAACCCTCAGCGACGTGAAACCCTAGAGTGGGCCCAAATAGGCCCAAACGGCAGCAACCCGCAAGGTTTTCAGAAGCCTAAAAGGGTGACCTCTTGGGAATTTTTTGTTTTTCCCACCCACCAAAAAGGGAAAAGCAATGAAAGGGGACACATCCCCAAAACACAGGATCAGCTTTTAAAATCATTTTGGGGCACCGGGGCTATCTGCGTTTTCCCAACCCCCGTTTTTTTGCAAAGTGTTCCGGGCCCAATAGAAATTCTGGGGTATCCAAAATGGACGAATGGCCCGAGCGGCTCGTCACGCCATAAAAGGTGTTTTTTCCTGCCCAGCAGCCAGGGGTCATATTGGGGCGGACCTTTCAGCACCAAACTGGAGAGTCATTTCAGACAAACGCATCCGGGTTTCCAGATAATGTGGGTCGTTTTTTACTTTCATCAAGATGAATCCCGGCATGGAACTCTGGGTGTGGGTTTTGGGCCCCCAATTTTCCGAGGTTTACCGATTAGTTTCCGGCCCACTTCAATTTCCCTTTTTAAAAAGAAATGGGGGCCTCTTGAAAAAAATTTTTTTTTAAATGATCATTTCTTACTGCAAAAATTTTTATTCTCTTTTTTCCCAACATTTTTATTTGATGGTTTTGCTTGGGGGTGTCAGGTTTGGGGGGGGGGAGGGGGGGGGGGAAAGGGGGGGGGAGGGGGGGCGGGGGGGTTTCCCTGACAACAAACCCGGGTTCCCAATTTTAAATACACTTTATCTTAAAAAAGGTTTTTTGCATTGTCAATGGTTTTTTTAGGTTTTATGTTGGGTGTGAGATTAAAAGCAAAAATCCTGGGGGCCAAATTTGGGAACAGGGAAAAGTATTTTAAGTGGCAATTTTTTCCCTCACAATTTTTAATGTGGGGGGGAAGTTCTTATTTAATAATTTTTTTTGGGGGCCCTGTTTGGGGTGTTAGCTAAAAAGCTTATAATTAAAGGGTCCCTTGGGAAAAGGGAAAAGTGGCTTCCCAAATGGGATTTTCCCTCACAATTTTTTTTAAAAGTGGGTGAAAGTCATTTTTTTAAAATTTTTTTGGGTCATGCGCCCTTTGGGGAAAAACAGCCAAAACTACAGATCCTATTATAAAAAAAATTTTTGGTTTTTTAAAAAGAATTTGTTCTTCACAATTTTACCAAAAATGGCTCAAAGGGGCATTTCTTTGAATTTTTGGGGGGATTTGTGTTAAAATGCAGCAAAATTTCAAAAGGGGCCCATTCTAAAAAATGTTTTTTTTTCTAAAAAGAAAAATTTTTTTTCTTCACAATTGTCAAAAAGTGGCCAAAGGGGGATGGTGCTGTCAAAACAGGAATGGAAGGAAAACTGTTAAAGGAAAACAATTCAAAAAAGACTTTGTTTTTGCAAGAAAAATTTTTTCATAGCCCACAATCCCTGTAATTTAACAACCCCCCTTTTTTAAAACAATGAAAAAAAAAAAACCAAAAACATGGTGGGAAATTTCCCTCCTTTTTTAAAAAATTTTTTTTCTAGAAATTAAAATTTCTAAAAAAAATTTCATGTTACAAAATAGATGTTTAAAAAAATTTTCCCCTTAATTGTAAAAGGGAAGGTACAGGAAAAATTGACCAGAATAGGTATTCAGAGAACAATGGGAATAGGAGCACAGACAGGAACAAAAGGGACAGAGACCATTTTCCCCCAGCACGTTGATAAAAAAGGGAAAAGAAAAGCCCCCAAAAATAAAAAGGGCCCCCTTGGGGGTAAAAAGGAGCGGGTTTAAACCCCCAGTATTTCCAAATGAAGCCAAATTTGGGCCCCCCACCAAACGGGGGGGCAAGCGTACCCCGGTTTTTGACTGTTTTAAAAAAGGGGAAGGCTGGAAATTTTTTCACACTTCCCTTTCCCCCTCCCGCTTCAGCACCGGGCAGTTTTTTGTTTCTGCGTCTCAGGGCATTTTTTAACCCCCGGGTTTTAAAAAATGAACGGACGCCAGCCTGGGGTTTCACCGCACCCACGTAAATCCGGCCCCCCGGGCATGCTGTGGCCCCCCGGACAGGTAAAGTCCCCTGCCAGTTCAAATAAAATGGGGGTTAAAAGAATTTCCTTTTTTCCGGCACTTTTAAAAAGTGGGGGTCATGCAGGTTTTTGGGGGTCATGCTGTGGCCCCGGGAAGGGGATAGCAATGTCCCGTTTAAATAAAATGGTGGGTTTAAAGACCCCTTTTTCCGCACTTTTTAAATGGGGGGTTTATGCAGGTTTGGGGCCCCATGCGTGGCCCCGGACAGGGGATAAATCCAAAGTCCCGTGAAAAAAAAATGGTGGGTTTAAAGACTCCTTTTTCCAGCACTTTTTAAATGTGGGGGGGCAGGGAGGGTTTTGGGGGCTCATGCTTTTTGGCCCAGGACAGTTAAAAATCAAATTCCCCTGAAATTAAAATTTGGGGGTTTTAAAGTCTCCTTTTCCGGCACTTTTTTTAAAAAAGGGGGGGCCTCAGGTTTTGGGGCTCATTTCTTGTGGCCCCGGGAAAAAGGTAATTTCAATGTTTCCCGTGAAACTAAAATGGGGGGTTGAAAAAACTCCTTTTTTTTCCCGCACTTTTTTAAAATTTTGGGGGGCCCTGCAGGTTTGGGGGCTCATGCTGGGGGCCCCGGACAGGGATAGTCAATGTCCAATGAAAAATAAAATGGTGGTTTGAAAAGTCCCTTTTCCCCACTTTTAAAAAGTGGGGGGGGCATGCCCGGTTTTTGGGGCCCTGGGTGTGGCCCAGGACAGGTATAGTCAAATTTCCCTTTTAACCCAAAATGGTGGTTTTAAAGGCTCCTTTTTTTTGGGACTTTTTAAAAAGTGGGGGGTTTATGCAAAGGGTTTTTGGGGTCATGCTGTGGCCCAGGCCCGGGTTTGTCCCAAAAACCCTTTTAACTAAAATTGGGGGTTGGGAAAAACTCCTTTTTTCGGACTTTTTTAAAAAATTTGGGGGTCATGCAGGTTTGGGGCTCATTCTGCTTTCCCGGACAAAGGGTATTCAATGTCCATTTTAATTTAAAATGAAAGGTTCAAAAACATTCTGGCTTTCTGGGGCTTTTTTAAATTTTTGGGTGATGCAGGTTTTAAAGGGGCCCGGGGTTTGGGACAAGCAGGGGAAAAGAATTTTTGTGTTTTTTTTTCTGTGGGTTTTTTTAAAACCCAAGTGTGTTGCCTAAGATGTAGCACGTACCATTTGACTGTTTGTGGGTGTTAATTTTTAGCTTCCCGCCCCTTTTTTGGGGGGGGTTTAAAAATGAAGGTGTTGTTGCTCCCCCCATAGACTTTTAAAAATAAAACGGGTCATAAACGATTTCTCACTATCGAAAAAACCTTTTTCAAAAGGGGCCCACTATCGACTATCGAACCCCTCTCGAAAAGCCAAATCAATCGCTCAAACTACTTTTTCAAAAGGGGAAGAGGGTTTTGGGACAGAAATTTTTTGGATGAGGAGGAGGAGGAAGGGTGGGGGATGATCTGGGGTTATTTAACCCCCGACCCCGAGGCTTTGGGGGGTCCCGGGGCCCTCTAACCCCATGAATGCCCGAATGCTACATAAAAACAACAAGAAACCACCATTTAAAAGGGAAAACAAAAAAGGGGCAGGGAATTATGGGTGGCCCCCCCTCCCTTTTATCCCCCTTAAAAGGGAAAAATTTAGCACTTTCCTTCCCCTCCCCCAAAAAAATGACAGTAGAATTCCCGGGAAATTTAAAAGGCTAATTGACCGACCGAGACATCTGTTTTGTTTTTCTTCGCATTCTAATGGCAAGGGGGACAAACCCTTTCCAGCAGTAGAATGACCCAAAAGCCCCAGAAGCCCCCCCGGCAGTGTGGCAGAAGCCTTAAATGCGTGATAAATTTTTTTCTTTATTTTTTTACCAAACCCACTAACACCTGCCCAAAGGGAGTCGCAAATTTAAACAACAGAAACCCCCTTAAAAGCATGGGGCCATGAATACCCCCGCCAGCCCAAAAAGAATTTTGGGGGTTGGATCTGGACACATTCAAATTTGGGTGCCCAAACTGGAATGAATTGGGGCCCGAAACTTGCTCGGCATGCCTTAGAAGTTTTAAACCTGCCCTGCAGGGCCCAAAGTTTCTCAAAAACGCACATTCAACACAGCTGTGGGGTGTGATTGGGTAAACGTATTTGGGCCCTTTCCCCTGGAGAATGCAATCGTTTGAATTTATCAAAATTTTAAACAAGCGGGAACTCTGACGAAATTTTTTTGCCCGGTTGCCGATGTCACCGACTAGTAAAAATGAAACACGTCTTCTTGACCCAAAGTGGGAAATACACATTCCCCATTCATCAAATTTAAAACCCTTTTTTCATCAGTCATCAATTTAGTCTGTCATAAAAAATCTATTTAACCCCTTTTTTAGGGCCCCCTAGAGGGGCCCAAATCAAATCAGGCCTCCACCCATTACTTCTTCCTATTTTTTTAACATATTTGTGGGCCCCTTTTCGATTAAGGCCCATGACAGGAGTACTGCCCGTACTGCCCTATCTGCACCCCTGGTGGTAGCAGCCACTACGGGGCCCTGCATCATGAGGTGTTCCAAAAGCCCCTTTAACACATGAGAAGACACCGATATTGGAAATGGCATATGGTAACTGGCACGGGTGCCAATAGGGCAGTACTCCTGTCAGGGGCCCTAATCAAAAAATATGTTATATGGGATATTTAAAAAAATATTTGCTTTAATTGCATGGGGTCCTGAAAAGATTAATAGATGACTGACGGCAGCTCTGGCTACCACTAACTACAACCCTGCCAGCTGAACCTCCATTTTCATCGTTGGAATGTTCTTGTTGCTACCACATACATGACATGTTCTTGGGCCCTGGTGCAAAAGTGATTAGGGGGGCTCTCCCAAATTTTACCATGTGCCATTTCCAATACCGGTGTCTTCTTATATGTCAAAAAGGCTCCGTAGCAGCTGCTAGCGCTGCACCTCCTATAGCTTTGCTGTCCTCATCTTTTCAGTTAGCCATTGAAAGATATTAATTATTTTAGCTTGTGAATTTTTTTATGTTACTCTTAGAGCCAAATTTTCTTCACTAAGTTGTTCCACGTATCCAGTTTACTGTTATGAATGGTAATTGCAGCTTCTCCTCACCTGTATATGTATAAAAATTAACCAGAACATCTTCTCCCATTGACTTTAAAGGGGTTTGAAATTCGAGTTTGAGTTCGACTAGAACTTATAGACGAACTTCTCAAAATTCGAGGTTCTACTCGGACTTTTTAGGGTTCGCTAATCACTAATGGGGAGACATGATTAATTTATAAGGTATATAACTGACCCCTACAGAAAATATGGGGAGACAATATTCCATGTAAAGATCCTCAAAAGACAAGGGGACACTCCCTTCATCCAGAGAAAAAGGATTCAACCTCCAGAGGAGAAAAGCCTTCTCCACCTTCAAATCTCTTTGGATCTCTCCATGATGCCTAGCTTCTGAGGATCAGGCCTGGGTGAGGCTAAGGAAATTGAACTAAGCTTCCCTACGAGGTGAGAAACACACAGTTAATTTATGTCTTAAGGGTGGGGATTAATTTTTCACACACCGCCCTGTAGGTTTTGATTACATTTTCCCTTAAAAATGAAGACCTTCATTTAAGAATTGCATTTTGTGTTTACTTGTGCTATGTTTGTCTAATATTTAAATTTTTTTGGTGATCTGAAACATTTAAGTGGGACAAACATCTAAAAAATTAAGAAATCAGTAATGCGGCAAATAGTTTTTCACACTACTGTATATAATGTTAAAACATCATTGAGTGGATATAGTCGTACATGTTGGGAGGATTATCATACATGGAAGACAGCTTATTATTGAGAGTAATACCCCTTTGCTTTCATCGCATTATATTGCAGTCTGTATGTGTCATTTGTTTGTCCAATTTGTGGATATATTGATATAGTACATGCTTAATGGTAATAACAATATAATGGATTTTTGTATATGGATTTGTACTATCTGGTACAATATTTTATTGGATGTATTTATATAGTACATACTTAATGGGTGGTATCAATATAATGAAGTTTTGCACATGGATCTATTCTATGCTGTTAAAAAATGTAAGTCATATGATGGGTATTATATTATATGGCACACAGCATAATTTATGAACAATGCCCTCAGGATGTGTAAATATGGCTCTATATCTATGTAGCTGGTCTCACATAATGTATATTTATTATGGAATCATTAGTTACACAAATTCTTCTGCTATGTACAAATGAATAGAACTATAGAAAGAGTTTTAAAATGGACTGTAAAATATGGTCGGGATTATACCCGCACTATATATATATATTAAAAGTAAGGTAAAAATGCAAAAAATGACATTAGGAAAAGTTTTTCCAAAAGCTATATGTCATTTATTTGCTAAAACAAGTAAAAAACACGCCAAACAAGAATTTGTATATTCATTTTACCTAGGAGGATCCACTAAAGGTGCAAGGACACCCCCACATGATTTGGAATAAAGCAGCTGGGACTTTCTACACAGACATGCTGTCAAATGAGATATACCATACTATGTACATCCTAATCAGGTGAGAGAGTACATCATACCTGATTATCTGCATTCAATATCCAAAACAAATTAAATGAGGTGCACTGTTTTTTTCTTTGTCCTTTTGCATTTCAGCACCAAATTTCTGACATGGAATTATTAGTTGAATCAATCAGTTGTTGAGAGACTATTCATACGTCCAATTAAGTCCTTGTGCTGTTAATGTATCAGGTGCCTGTGGACTACGTTATGTTGCACAGTAGAACTGATGTGCTTCAGTCCTGAGTTGTTTTAAATTGCCGGGTCACTATCTGCATTCTTCTCATGCGCAATATGGTTCTCATTGGACACATGTGACTGATGATGTCACACGTGTGCACAGTGTAACCCAGAAAACACTGCAAGATTTCTACCAGACACCATGATACCAAAGGTATGTATAGTGAGGTATTGTGCCCATATGCTGAGGAATTGTAGCGTCCGGGATAGTGGATCCTCTGGACCGCCACAAGCGATGTTGTAAGCCATGCCAGGGAACGTAATCTAAGTAGGTCCCAGTTTTCACCAGAGTCCACCGCAAAGCGGGATGGACTTGCTGCGGTGGGAGTCTACCAGGTCGCTACCCCTGACATGACTTGCTTATGATGGCAGCCGAGGTGTAGCGTGGTACAGAATCGTGAGGCATAGACGTAATCGGGGACAGGCGGCAAGGTCAGGCAGACGGCAAGGTTCAGAGACAAGAACAATGATAACGCTTTCTCTAGGGCACGGAAGCAACAAAGATCCAGCAGGGAAGTGACGTGGACCCATAAACTATATAGGGTCAGCGCTCGGCCATTAACCAATTACCGGCGCGCTGGCCCTTTAAATTTACATGAACGAGCGCGCTCGGGGGTTCACCTGCGCATACCGGCCGGCAGGGGGAGAGAGCCGGACAGGAGCGCGGTCAGGTAAGTCGATGGGGCGGGTGCGCCCGTGGCCAGTAGCACGGCCAGCGGCGCCACCCATCCCCGCCGGGCACCCGGAGAGAGGGACACGGGTGCGCCCATGACCCGCGGACCGGGAAATGGCGCCTCCCTTTACAGGAATTATGCTTATGCCAGGTGTACAACGATGTAGGAGTAATTAGTGGAGGTGCCATTAGTTTGTTGGGAGTGCAGGTAATATTGACCTGGCTCCTTGAGTACCAACGGAACACCACAACCTCATGATAACATTCCATTTGGTTACAAGAAGATCATCACCGATGGTGAAAGAGACATTTTCTGATGAAGATATGAGTACATAAATGTACAAACTTTGTGAGCCCTCATTATATGTATATAACTCTCCCCTCTCCAGTCTGTCCTGAATGCAGCAGCCAGGCTTGTCTTTCTCTCCAGCCGCTATACTAATGCCTATACCCTGTGTCAGTCACTGCACTGGTTGCCCATCCAGTACAAAATACAGCATAAACTAATTACTTTCACCCATAAAGCTCTCCACAGCGCTGCACCTCCCTACATCTCCTCCCTCATCTCTGTCTACCACCCTGCCCGCTCTCTCCGCTCAGCTGCGGACATCAACTACAGACCACAATCATCCGAACCTCCCATGCCCGTCTTCAAGATTTTGCACGTGCTGCACCCGTTCTCTGGAACATGCTACCACGTACCATCAGGCACAATCAGGATTTGTTTAAAAAAACATTTATTATTCTATGGAAAATAAAAACAATAACTCATTTTCTGATGACACATTCCCTGTAATAGAAACAAACACAAGTGTCATCTCCAAAAATTTGTGTCAGAAACAGGTGAAGGGACTATTTTGCCTGCACCTTTTCTTTTGCCATTTACTAAACATAAAACATTGTGCCTTATACATGGCTGCTATGCATTTATCCCTCAGATTACCTGCTGTCTCTGTTTTAGGAGCAATGCTATAAATTCTTGAATTAATGACACCATATATAGGACAGAACAATATCAGAGTTTGTAAAAAAAAGTGTTTAACAGTTCTTCATCTGATATCAAGATAATAGAGGCTCTTGGTAAGACTGTCATGCACAAGCTATGACAGTTAAATGATTTTTTCCTGATTGCTCAATGGATACTGTGCAGTGTTTCAGATGACATGTAGGACAATACCCATTTGATTGCTGAAGCACTTCATACATTGTTTTGTGACTGGTTACTAAGTCTTGAGACATAAAGATAACAATTTGTAAGATGATGCTGGAAGGTTTGCGTCCTACTCCGTAGAGCTGTATTATACAGTGTCTCAGGAGGATTTTCATTCAATTTGATTATAAGAATGTATATGTGACTGTGGTATATTATGTACTATTAATACTAAAACAAAAAATAATTAAAATATGTGTATAACATTTTAGGAAACCACATTCATATTCAATGAAAATGGACTAAAAATAAATTCTGATCAAGGCCACTAGATGGTGATCGTTGTATGTTCTTTGCCCCTTAACAATTTTCAGCCTTTAAACTGGAAAAATAGAATTGGTGAACAGGCTAAGTGGTCTTCGCTGTACTAATGAGAGTGACAAATTACAATTTACAAGACTACTGCTTTATTTTATCACAGTGCATTCAATGTGTATACAGTGTGTTTAAAATTATTTATATTGATTTTGTGTGTGATTTTATAAATGCTACATTTCAACTCAATGATACAGCTTACTTAAGAACTACACATATATACACCTAGATTACTGAGCAGGATTTTCTTTATTTATCTGTCTTTGACACATAAGAAAGATGCATTCAGGACCTTTACACTAGCCCTTTGAAAGACAACCAGAACAGAAATATCACGAGTGTAGAGACATATGTAACAAATAGAAACAATGAATAATAAAATAAAATTAGAATTTTTTAAAGTCAATTTAGACTGCTTTCCAACTCCCCCAAGAAAACATAAAAATAGTCCCAAACTGTAAAAAAAAAAACAACAAACACATGATCTCTGCAGCCAATCAGTAGCCTAAACAGTCATGAGCCGTTACATTGACATCACTGCTCATCTGCCGTTTACATTTTGAGTGGTGATGTCAAGGGAACAGCTTGTGACCATTGAGGCCACTGATTGGTAGCAGCGGTCATGTACCAATCAGAAGTAAACAAACACTGGAGTGGCCATGGGAGCTGTGATACCAAATCAGCAGTTAATAGTGGTGCCAGCTTCCAGTCAGGGAGAGATGCAGTGATTAAAAATCCATAGGCTTTATTTTAAAAAAACTTTTAACAATCCATAACACATATATTAGAGAACAGGATCATAGCAATGTGGTGGCATAATGCTAGAACGCTGACACGTTTAGGGATGAGCCCTTTCTCATAGCTTGTGGTTCCCTAGTCGGAGGTTCCATTAAATCCCATCCCACTGTCACGTGTATTCTACTAATTAAAACACCTGTCCACTCACAATTTAAAAGAAACACTTTTATACCACTAAATACAGTAAGCAGTGCTCTGCGCCAGTACTGGGCCACTCACCCAACAGCCTGGATGCTTAACTAAAGCATCCGGGCTGTCTGGTGTCATCACCATACCCACAATGCATTGTGGGCATGGTTATTAACAGTCGCCATGGAGACCAGTATGCAGCAGCAATGCTGTGTACTGGTCTACCTTGTAACAGCAATCTAAAGATCGCTGATACAAATTCCCTATGGGGAAAAGTAAAGAAAATGTGAAAAAGAAAAAAAAAGTTAAAAAAGTTAAACACAAACACGAAAAATTTAATAAAAAACATGTATACCACCCTTTTCCCCTTTACAAATGGTAATCGCCTCAAAAAAGATTAAAACAAAGTACCCATATTTGGTATCATCGTGTGCACAGTGACCTGCCCTATAAATATGTCATGTTAATTAACCCGTATGGTGAACATTTTTAAAAACTCATCCTGCAGCACATAAAATGGAGTAAAAAGTGATCAAAAACTCATATAAACACCAAAGTAGTGCCAATTAAAACGTCACTTCATCCCGCAAAAAAGAAAAAAAACTCTTACACACCTCTGTATATGGAAAAATAAAAAAGTTATGGCTATCAGAAGATAATGATGCATAAATATTGTTTTACAGAATAAAAACACTCGACCCAGGGAGTAAAGATAATTTGTCACAGATAATGCACGGTGCGCACTGTTAAAAATAAAAATAAAAAACACTGCTAGGATTTCAGTATTTTCTTCACCCTGTCTTTCAAAAAATTGATTTAAAAGCGAACAAAAAGCCTTGTCCCTCCAAAAATGATACCAATAAAATCTTCGAATTATCCCGCAAAAAACAAGCTGCTATAAAGCTCTGTACACAGAAATAAAAAAGCTATGACTCTCAGACTATGGCAATGCAAAAACGTGTTTTCCTTTTTGAATAAAAGTGTTTTTATTGTGTAAAAGCAGTAAAACTTAAAAAAAATATACAAATTGGGATACACATAAAAAAACTATATAAAATTTATATCATTGCAATTGTACCGAACCACATAGTAAAGTTATCTAGTTACTTACACTACACGGTGAACGCTGTAAAATTGAGACCCAAAAAACAATGATGGAAATACGTTCTTTTCCCCCTTTTTCATGGCCCAATGCTAAAAAACAACTATGGAACACATGTGCGCCCAAAATGTATAATACACCCCTAGATGACATCCATGAGGGGTGTTGAATCCAAAAAGGTGTCACTTCTGGAAGGTTTCACCTGTTCTGGTACTTTTGGGGCTTTGCAAATGCTACATGGCCCCCACCAAAATCTGCATTCCAAAAGCCAAATATCGTTGCCTCCATTATATGCCCTGTCATGCACCCAAACAACAGTTTACACACACATGTAGTGTATTTCCAAAGTTGGAAGAAATTGCGTAACAGACTTTGGGATGCTTTTTTCCAGGATTCTTTGTAAAAATTAAACATTTTCAGCTAAAATTGCAGATTGTTGGGAAAAAAAACAATTTTATTTTATTTTCAGAGCCTATCGCTAAAAAAATTGTGAAACACCTATGGGGTCGATATACTCACTGCACCCCTGGACATATTCCTTAAGGGGTGTAATTTCCAATATAGGGTCTTTTTAGGGGTGTTAATTAAGTTTTAGCACCTTAGGGGGTCCGAAAACCTGAAATGGCACCTAAATAAAGACGTAATGAGACCAGTAAGTGCTCCTCCTACTCTGAGGCTTGTGGATAACCCTAATAGCACAATAGGGCCACCTATGAGATTTCTCTGAAATCGTCAGAATCTGGGGAATCAATATTATATTGCTTTTCCCTGTTCTTTTGCATCGTGTTCTTGAGAATAATGGATAAAAATTGAAGATCTACAAAAAAAGTTAACATTTAATTTAAAATGCTGTTTTGAATACTTTAAAGGTTGCAGCTTCTTAGATGGAGTAATTTATGGGGGTATCTAACAGGCCAATCAAAGCCACGAAAGAACTAGACTGATCCCTAAAAAATGTATATTGCAAATTTTTTGGGAAAATGTGAAAAATTACTACTAAATTTCTACGCCCCCTAATGTAATAATAAAAAAAGACATTTAAAAAATGATGCCAACCTACAGTAGACGTATGGTAGATGCTAGTTTTAAACTATTTAAAATATATATATAGAGAGAATATCTGTCTTACATGCAGAATTTTTTGAACTTTGAAAATGGTAAGTTTTTCTAATTTTTCACAATACTTTGATATTTTTCACAAATAAACAAGGACTTTTCGGACCAAAATTTCTTACTAACTTAAAGCACAATGTGTGACAACAAAACAGTCTCTGAATCACATGGAAAGGTAAAAGTGTCAAAAAGTTATTCTCACATAAAGTGACACATGTCAGATTTAAAAAAAATTTGGCTCTGTCAGAGAGGCCAAAACTGGCTCCGGTGGTAAGGGATTAAAGTCTCGAGAATATATATGGCTGTTCTTAATTCACTATTAATGTTGGGTCTTGCCATCCCAGCTTTTTTGCGGGATATCTCCACTGCTCGTTTCAATCTTTGTGTGTGTTCTAAATTGGCAGTATCACCTGTTGCCGTCACATCTATTATGCTAAACAGATTTTAATCCTTCACTTAATGATTCAATCCCGATCTCTGTGTATTCATAGACAATGAATTTTTGCAGTATACGTAGTCTGCAATAGCCCAAATGGGGAGTACCAAATCAGCAGTGGATTAGAAAGGTGTTTTCTGTTATTCTTTACACAGCGGGCTATCGTTAGTTGGATGGTTCCTTAATAAACCTTATTCTTTACTACCTGTGAGGATTTAAAAATCTGTACTGTACCTACTATATATTGCTGATTCCGAAAGAGCTATATATTTACGCACCCACCAGCTGTTGATAATGAATGTTGAATGCAGATCAATATACACCCAGTAAGGTAATAGTAGCATTTTTTAGTGAAGATATATGAGATTTAAGATAGGAATAATGCAATTGATATACATATACATTTTTTTTTTATGAAAACAATGCTGTATATCATGTTATTTTACTGGAAGGCAGTTTTTGTCTTTTTCAGCCAACTTTACCTGATTATTGGTTACCCAAGCCTTGCTCGAAGAAACCAAGTTTTCAAATTTCATTAATGATGGTTAAGAATTTTGCTGAAATGAATGTTTCTGTATTCCTTATTTCTGCATCTTAGTGATGCATCACTGATTTCAGATGCAATGTAAGCCACAGGGTCAAAAAAGAATAATTAAATATTTCTTTTGGGTTTTGTGTTCAAAATGATGATAAAAAATATAGCATTAAGGAGACAAGTAAATAAAGCTGATGACTTGCATATAAACTTTTATAAACCCTGTTTTAACGCCTATCATGCATGTATTATTTTAATAGTATAGTGTTGTACAATATGATCCATAGAAAGCAGAAAAAGAGTATAAAAATAAGGTCATATATTTTAGAGGCTTAATATATTTAACCCCTTCCAAACATTGTCCTAGCGGGAAGTAACTTTCCACAATGGACATACAAGTACGTCCTGTACATCGTAGCATGGAACCAGCTTTATATTACAGCTAAGGGAAAGATAGAGGGAGCTCTGTCTCCATCGGCACTGCTGTGATGTAATCGCAGCTGCCAATGGCTTCCCTAGCTACCTGGAAACCTAACAAAGGCTTCCTGGCTGCCTGTGAAATTACTATGCCTGCCCACACTCTGTGGGCATGACAGGACATAGTGATTGACAGTTGCCATGGATAGCAGTACTGCTATCCATTGTAACTGTAATCTGAAGACCAATGATACAAGTTCCCTATGGAAAAAAATGTGAAAAAAAATAAAAAGTGAGACACAAACACAAAAAAATGCAATAATATTCTATATCTTTTGAATGTACCCCCCAAAAAATGTTGAAAGATAAATCATGATTTATTTTGATTGTACTGATGGGGACTGTTTGACTGCAACAACACCTTCATTCTTACACCCAAAGAGGGATGGAGAAGCTGGAATTAACATCCACAACAGTCAAATGGATATGTGCTCCATCTTAGGCAACACACTTAGGTTATAAAAGCCACAGAAAAAAAATCACAGACCATTCACTATCCCTGTTTTGCACCACAGCATGACCCTTAAACCTTCATGACCCACAAATTAAAAAGTGCCAGAAGGCAGTATGATTTGAACCATCATTTTACTTGAACTGGACATTGAATATCCCTGTCCTGGAACGCAGCATGAGCCCCAAACCTGCATGACCCCAGATTAAAAAGTGCCGGAAAAAGGAGTCTTTCAACCACCATTTTAGTTGAACTGGACATTAACTATATCTGTCCTGTACCGCAGTATGACCATTAAACCTGTCTGACCACCAAATTAAAAAGTGCCGGGAAAAGGAGTCTTTGAACCACCATTTTAGTTGAACTGGACATTAACTATATCTGTCCTGTACCGCAGAATGACCATTAAACCTGTCTGACCCACAGATTAAAAAGTGCCGGAAATAGGAGTCTTTCAACCACCATTTTAGTTTCACTGGACATTGACTATACCTGTCCTGGGCCACAGCATGACCCCTAAACCTGTTTGACCCACAGATCACAAAGTGGCACTATGCTATTTTGTACAGTGACTGTCACTTAGTATATTTTTTGGTAACTGACATTTGTTTACAGAATTTATTTAGGGAAGTTTTATTTATAGTTTTACATTATTATCATTGTGCTATTTTTTCAGTGAGATTAATAGAGATGGGCGAATTTCTCAAAAATTTGATTCGGTCTCTTCTCCTAATTTTCCGGCAAAATTTGTTGCGGTCCGAATTACTTCGGCACGAATCGCGTTAAAAAATCAGCTATTTACAGGCTGCACAGAGCCTGGAGGGTGCTGTAGAACGTTGTGCCATGCTTAAATATGCAGAGGGAGCTTGGTTTGGTCTTCATACAATGTTGTGTTTTAGTATGACACGCAGATGACTGCCGCCGCTCTTAGAATCGCTTCACTATAAAAATTCCCTGGGCACTTAAAGGGCAAAACTGACCAAAAAACTCAAGCGGGGAATGTAGCCTGATAAAGTCATGCCCAGCGAAAGCTGGAAAAAAACAAGCTGAGAGCCTCAGGTGGCAACATTAGTGACAAGTGTGGAGGTGACGGCGGCAGCCACAGCAAGCAGAGTCAGGCAGTGGCTACAATGACCATTCTGGAGGTGGCAAAACACGAGGAAAGCACACATAGGCGGCACAATGACTGAGAGTGGAGGACACGGCGGCAGCAGTATGAGGTCAGGCAGTGGCACCAATGACAATCAGGTGAGGGTGGCAGAAACACGCGGAAGCAAACTCAGAGTGCACAATGACCTGAGAGCGGCAGGTCAACGGCGGCAGAAGTAAAAGTCAGGCAGTGGCACAAAGACATTCCTGGAGGCTCAACACAGTATTTAGGCCACAGAGTGGCACAATTATACAGTGGTGGAGGTCAACGGCGGCAGGTAGTATGAGATCAGGCAGCTTGGCACAAAGCCATTTCTGGAGGCGAGCTAAACAGTATTAGGCCACAGAGATGGCCACAATCACACAGTGTGGAGTCCTGAGGCAGCAGTAAAGAGAACAGGCATGTTGGCACAATGACATACTGGAGGCGGCAAAACAGTATTAGGCACAGAGTGGACACAATACACAGTTTGGAGGTCACTGCTGCAGCAGTATTGAGATCAGGAAGTGGCACAATGGACATTCTGGAGGTGGGAAAACAGGAGGAAGCCACAGAATGGCACAATGACTTAAGCAAGGTCAACGCGGCAAGCCAGCATGAGATCAGGGGCAGTGGCACAATTACACAGTGTGGAGGGCACTGTGCAGGGTCAACAGCAGCAGCAATGAGGCAGAGAGTGGCACAATGACATTGCTGGAGGTGGCAAAACAGCGAGAGAAACCACATAGTGGCACAACAACCCACCACATAAATGACTGAGAGCGAGGTCACGCTTCATTCAGTAGAGGTCAGGAAGTGGCACAATGACAATCTGGAGGTGGGAAAACAGGATGAAGACACAGAGTGGCACAATTGACTGAGAGGCGGAGGTCACGGCGGCAGCAGCATGAGGTCAGGTGCAGTGGCACAATGAACATCATGAGGCGGTCAAAACAGTATTAATGCCACAGAGTGACACAATGAAACAGTGTGGAGGTCACGACAAGCAGCCAGCAATGAGAAACAGGCATTGGCTCAATGACATTCTGGAGGTGGCAAAACAGTATTAGTGCCACAGAGTGGCACAAATGATTACAGTGTGGAGGTCACGACAGCAGCAGCATGAGAACAGGCAGTGGCCCAATGACATTCTGAGGTGGCAAAACAGTATTAGGCCACAGAGTGGCACAATCACACAGTGGGGAGGACACGCGGCAGCAGTATGAGATCAGCAGTGGCACAATGACATTCTGGAGCGGCTAAATCAGTATTAGGCCACAGAGTGGCACAATCACACAGTGTGGAGGTCACGGCGGCAGCAGAATCAGCTCAGTCAGTGGCACAATGACATTCTGGAGGCGCTAAACAGTAATAAGGCCAAAGAGTGGCACAATCACACAGTGTGCAAGTCACGGCGGCATGCAGTATGAGATCAGCAGTGGCACAATATCAACATTCTGGAGGCGGCAAAACCCGTATAGCCACAGAGTTGCACAATCACACAGTGTGGAGGTGACGGCGTGCAGCAGTAATAGATCATGCAGTGGCACAAGACATTCTGGAGGCGGCAAAACAGTATTTAGGCCACAGAGTGGGCGAACTATCACACATGTGGAGGTCACGACAAGCAGCAGCATGAGATCATGCAGTGGCACAATGACATTCTGGAGGTTGAAAACAGGAGGAAGCCACAGAATGGCACAATGACTGAAGCGGAGGTCCACACGCTGCGGCAGCAGCATGAATGTCCGGCAATGGCTCAATGAACACAGTGAGGAGGGCAACTGCAAGGAGGTCACAGGCAGCAGCATGGAGTCCAGAGAGTGGCACAAAGCATTCTGGAGGTGGCAAAACATGAGGAAGCCACAGAGTGGCACAATGACGAGAGCGGAGTTCACAGACAGCAGCATCATCTCCCCGCATGATGTCAGGCAGTGGCACAATGACACAGTGTGGAGGACATGCAGTCAAGCCACAGCACAGCATAATGGTCAGACAGTGGCACAATGTCCACAGTATGGGATGACAACGGCAACAGCACACCAGCACAATCATGAGGTCATAGATGGTGGCACAATGACAGAGTGTTGAGGTGGGTGGCAATACCAGTCCCCTGTAAAGATGGTGGGTATGCAGATGGAGAAACAGTCAGCCTATTTTTGCATCAGTGCCGGGTGGCGCACTCAGAATAGTGGCTGAGCAGTTAGTTTGAACCTATGACTGACGCCCTTGGCATTGGTGTGTGGAAATGCCTGGCCGATCCACAGCCTGATTCATCTTTGACAAAGGTCAGGTCGTTTCCACATTTCCCGTGGACAAGCGGATCCTCCTTGGGGTAACGATGGCCCCCGCCGCACTGAACACCCGCTCTGAGCCACACCTACTGGCCGGGCAGCCAGCTTCTCCACTGCAAACTCGGCAAGTTGCGGCCACACACCATCCAGTTTTGGCTGCCCAGTAGTCCAGGTGAATTTCTAACTGAGGTGGCAGAGTGCTGTCCAAGTAGGCCACAACCTGTAGCTTCAGGACTGCTCCAGGTCCGCTGCTGCTTCTGCTTGGGACTGGCCCTCCCTCACTAGGTCGGTGGAAGAAGCTGCTCATCAGTGAACCCAGACTTAGGTAACTACTTATGGACTGGGTATTGCGTCCTCACCACCCCACCTTCCTCCAGCAGCCGCTGACAGTAGTTAAGTGACGCTGAGAAACCCCCGTCAGAGACCTGTCAAGGGAGGGACGATGGGCCGCACATCAGGCAGCGGCCAACTGATTTACGGAGGATTTCCCTATAGTATTTGAGTTTGTCTTCCCTCTCAATAGCTGGGAAAAAAGGCTCCCATTTTTGGACCGGATCAGGGTCCAATAGGTTGGAGATCAGAAGTCATCCCTCTGCCGTATCTGACTATTCCGGCTGTCACTAGCCAGGCAAATAAGCATGCTGCGTGCCAACTGCACAAGTGACTCGAGGGGCACCTTGCTTCCATTTCCACAGTAACTGCCACGGTGCTTGGGGGTCATCTGCCTCATCTTCCTCATCTCAACCACCCCTCCACGCTCCTGCTCCTCCTCTCTTGTCACATGGGTCAGAAAATCCACTCAATTCCACAGATAATCTTTCTCTCAATGTCCACCCCTCCTCCACCATATCAGTCCCCACTGGACTCAAGTGGCCACGAGATGTATCGCCACGTCTCCATTCCCCAGCCCAGACAGATTTTTCAGCATCTGTTTCCAGGACATGAGCGTGGAATGACGTTATTAATTCATCCCGTAGTCCAGCGACTGACAAATAACGTCGTCTCCTCGAATGGCCTCAACAAGAACGGCAGTGTCACGCATTAGCTGCCACTGGCTGACATCAAAGTTACACAGGGGAGTATTCTGTCCTGCCTGGATCATCAAATAAATCTTTAATGCCATTCATCTGTTCATTACAGTCGGTCCCAACATTGCAGGCTGAATTCCAGCGGGTGAAACATCGCATACACAGAGTGTGTTTGGGGAGAGGCCGTTCTGCCGCTGCAATTCGTGGAGGGTGTTCCTGGCTTTGTTCGAATGGATAAAAGTGCATGCACAGTTTCCTGGCCATTTTACAGAATGATCTAAAGATCGATGGAAGACCTTCAGGAACCTTTTCACAACCAGATTGAACACAATGCGCCATGCAGGCGCATGGGGGGACCCAATTCCCTACCCTCGTTGCAGCGCGGACACCATGTTCCTCCCCATTGACCGTCACCGTTGGTTTCCGTAATTGCATTTGGCGCGAGAAAGCCATCACATCGATTTCTTTCTTATGTACGCGGAGCAGTTCCACCCCTGTTGACGTTCGTTCGCCGAGGCAAGCCAGGGTTAGAACTGCGTGACACACCTGCTGTGCCCTACACATGAGGTATGATGGAGCATTACTAGTGGAGGCTGAGATGGTGGTGGTGGAGGAGGAGGAGGCTGACATGGCGCAGGTGGCAGTCAGTTTGACAACGTGGAGGAAAAGCGGCCGTCTCCTGACCAAGTTGTTGGAGTGCCTGGGCCGGAAGCACATACACACCATGGGCCTAAAGGAAAATGTACTGGGCCCTGACCGTTTACAGCTCCAGACTCCGCGCTAGCCCGTGCACCTATGGAACAAACCGAATAACTCAATGACTGCCCCACCTTCTGTATCTACCATATTTATGAAGTGCTGGATACTTGGCCTTTTTGGGAAATCAATTACGGCATGGAACTCTCCATCTCGCTCGGCACAAGCCATAGTTCTCTGAACGGTGCGAGTCCACCATTGGGAAAGGGAGGGACTGCAGTAACAACAACTTGGACCAGGAGGCACTGTCAGCTGCATCACCTTAGGATGGTTGAGCATACGTATCTCTTTGCAATCGCCTCGCTGAACGACTCGCTGGTGCGCCATGAGTACGAGGAGCGGAGTATCTGGACCGGGAGATGAATGTCAAAGAGGAAACAGCTCCCTTTGCATAGTTGGAGGAGCCTTTGACTGGCAGCAATAGGCATGCGTGCCACGTGGGCCGCCTAGCTGCTGCTGCTGTTTGCTAGCGGTGTCAGTAATGGACCACCACCATCGAGCCACGTTCACATTCCTCCAGGCCACCGTATGGTGACGCTGCCATGTGTTGACGCCAGGGCCCGTGGTGTGCCAACGTTTAGCCTCCCGTGGCCACGCTTCCTTTCTGCTTAACAGATTCTACATATACCCATATTCGGCTCCTCCGTGTCTAGCATAGACTGAGCCACACCGCCGAGTAATCGATTTTACCGCCAACCGCTCCGCAACTGATGACTATTGCCGCCGCTGCCTCGCTGAGCCCCCTGTGCCGCTACTTTCTTGGACCTGCGAAAAGCGGGTTTATTTTTACCCCGGGCCGCTTTGGTCTTCCCGACTCACAACAACTGCTGCTATCCTGCTGACTCACCGGCCACATCCAACACGACCCACTGCAGGCTGCGCCGCAGCCGTGGACGCGCAAGCTGACCGCCCTCGGTTCTCTTGACGATGATGAAGCCCTTGCCTCCACCACCCGGCACCCAAGTGCGGTCGGCAACATCATCATCTATTTGTGTTTCACATCCGTCCTGGCTGTCCTCATCACCGGGCTGGTATGCCCAAGGGCTGACCACTCACAACATGACCTCCCATGCCACTCTCCACATCTATACTTTGGTCCGCTTACTGCAAGACGCAGGGGATATTGGCCCCATTTCTTTTCTTCGCTGCCAAGTAGCCTGCTGACTGCCCTCCCTCAAAATAGGTGTTCATCTCTCGCAATATAGTGGCGCTGAGCCCAGACCACATAGTAGATCCTGCTGAGGGAACCGGATGACAGAGGCGGGCTGAGGACAGGTGGAGGGCGGCCCCGCTAGACACCGCACCCCCGGGGCCATGCGAACAAAGGGTTTGTGTCTGAGTTTCGCCACCGACCCCCTCTTTTTTCCTTTTAGGTCTTTGCTGGGTTTTGTCAGATGTCCATCTGGGAGGAAGGGATGACCTAGTCCAACCAATCAAGAACCCTTGTGTTGCTGAACAACAACACCCCCCCACGGCCGCTAGATGACAGCGGCATGTTGTGGCCTCACTGAGTGACCCCCTGCTGCGACGTCCCCGTTGCGGTGGCTGCAACCTGGGCCTGTTTCCAGGAATGTTTAGTGCCACTAGCCACTTGCAGGTGCATAGCCTGCGACATCTCTGTCTGACACATACTGTTTGTTCGACAATGTACAGACACTGTTTGATGAAGCTATCTGTATATGATTAAATATACATCCTGTTTTTTGACCTCAAAATGAACCCAGGTGCAAGCTTGGGTAACCTTTGGATATAAATTGCGCTCCACAAATGCCAGGAAAAATTACTTGAATGTGTCGTTTTAAAAACACTGTGTGTTGTACTAAAGTAAAAGCACAACAGGCTTGAAATTAATTAACCTTGGGACATGAATTAAGGCTACAGGAAAAATTTTATATATTTTGGGCGTTGAGAAAAGAACGGTTTATTTTGTCAGCACCCCAGCAAAACAACGCTTAATTAACCCCTGGATGTAAATGGCGCCACAGAATTGAGCCGCACAAAAATATACTTTGTAGCGTGTTACAATTTAGCGCGTTTTCTTCTCGGTTCTACGCCAACGAACAACAAGAGATACAGTTGTAATTAACCTTTTGCTTGAGAATTGGCTACAGAGGAAAAAATATATATTATTGCGTTGAAAAGACGTGTTGTATTTTGTCAGCACACCAGCAAAACAACGCTTAATTAACCCCTGGAATAAATTGCGCCAAAAAAATTGAGCCGCACAAACATACTTTGTAGCGTTTTAAAATTTGGGGTGTTTTCTAGGCCCCAAAAACAAGAGATACAGTTGTAATTAACCTTTGTTTTGGGAATTGGGCTAAAAAAAAATTTATATTTTTTTGGGTGTTAAAAAAGCGGTTTTTTTTTGTCTCCACACCAGCAAAAAAACCCTTTTAAATTTAAAACCCCTGGTTTAAAAATTGGGGCGCAAAAGGGAATTGACCCCAAACAAAATAGTAGCTTTGTAGGTGTTATTTTTGGGCTTGTTTTCTATGCCACACAACAAGAAAATTACATTGAAATTTAAACCCTTTGCTTGGGGAATTAGGTTTACGGGAAAAAAATTTTATATATTTTTGGCCGAAAAAAAAAGGGTTTTTTTGGGGGTCAGCACACCAGCAAAAAAAAGTTTAAATTAAACCCCCTTTGGATGAAAAAATTGCGCAATAAAATTTTGAGCACCCAAAAAATGAAGTGGTATTTTTTATTGAAAAAACGCTGTTTTTTTTTAAATGAAATTACAACAGGAACTGGTTTAAAAATCCCACTTGGATTTAAAAATGTATTGCAGTTGCAGGGGGACGCACATTTGGATTTCAGCCCCAAAACTCCAAAAAATTAGAAATGAACTTTAAAGGGAGAACATTCTCGAGACAACGGGAAGACACCCCACGGGAAATCGCTATTTTAAAAACAATTTTCAGAAAGGGAGCTATCACCCCGCGGCAGCCCCCCCCCTGATGAGCCCCCAGTGAGAGGAATTTTGAGGTCCCGGCGTCGGCCCGGACTTATTTAGTGCGGGGGCGTCCCCAGAATCCCCCCGGCCCCTTATTGGCTTCCCCCTTTTCCCCACTTGTCATGAAAGGCTTGCCCTTCTTCCTCCCAGATTTGGCTTTCCCCAAAGTACCCGCCATTTTCCCTGGGAAGCCATTTTATCAATAAAAAGCACACTTTCACCCCGAAGTCCCCCAAATTTGGACTTCGTTCCGAACCGAAGTTTTCCTGAAATTCAAAAACAAATTTCCATTTCCCGTTAAATGATTCCCCCATTTAGGGGATAAATCCCAAATTTCACCCCCCCCTGCATTTTTTAAAAAGGTTTTTTTTTTCCACGTGTAGATGGGGTTAATTCATCCCACACCCCAAAATTTTAAAAAAAATTTTCCTTTTTTTCACCCCCAAAAACACTTCTTATTTTAAGAAGACATTTGCCCTCCTGGCTTCTGAGAGGATTCACCCCAATCAATTCAAATGGTTTTTTTTTTTCCTCCAAATCCTTTTCAGTGATTAGGGAAACTCCCCTGGAAATCAAAATGATGCGACCCCATAGTGATTTCCACCCCCAAAAAATTTTTCAGCCCCCCAAATTGTCCCAATTTTTGTGTCCACCCCGGGGGCCCCTTTTTTTACACTACTTAACCTCACGGGAAATCACCTTTTTCAAAATCGGATTTTTTTAAGAAATTTGAAATCTTAATTGCCCCTAACGGTAGAGCTATTGTTTCCCCTTTCAGCCATCTTTTAAACACCGGGTAGCTGCCGGGGCCCAGTTTTAACAGGGGGTCCCGGTGAGAGCCCGGGCTACCTGTTATTTTTAAACCCACGGGGGTCCAGCTGCCGGGGCCAGCCCTTTACAGGGGGTTTGGGGGTGAAGGCCAAGGCTAGCATTTTTTTACCCCCTTTTTTTAAACACGCAGGTTCAGTGCAGGGCCGGAGTTACAGTGGGTTTGGGTTTGAGAGCCCAGGCTGGCGTCCGCTCTTTTTCCCGGGTTTTAAAAAATGCCCTTAGGCCCGCAGCAACAAAAACAGTCGTGCTAAAGCGGGAAAAGGAAAAAGTGTGAGTAAGCCTCCACCCTTCTCAGTACACCGTCAAGACCGGGGTAGCGCTTGCCCCCTCCGATGAGTGGGGAACCAATTAAAGCTTCACTTGGAAATACGGTTTTAACGCTCCTTTTTTTCCCCCCAGGTGCCCTTTTTTTTTCATTTTTTTTCCCCATTTTACTCAAGGGGGGAAGCAAATTGTCTCTGTTTTTGTTCCTGTCCGTGCTCAATACTCCATTTTCCTCTGAAAAACCCCTTTTTTCTGGTAAAGGGTTTCCTTTTCCTCCCTTGAAACAATTAGAGGAATTTTTTTTTACCAGCTTTTTTGTAAAGCAAGTTTTTTAGTATTTTTAATTTTTGAAAACCCCATTTTTAAAATAGGGGGGAAATCCCCCCATGTCTTTTTTTTTTTTTTAATTTGAAATTAAAAGGGGTTTGGGTCTAAATTTGCGGGGGATTGCTACCCTATTTTAAAGATCTTGAAAAAACCCCCCGCCCTTTTTTGCAATATGTGTCCATTTAACCCGTGTCCAAACCTTTTTCCTTTTTCTGACAGCCCCCATCCCCCTTAAAGCCACCCCTTGGGACAATTGTAAAAGAAAAAAATGTCTGTTAAAACAACTTTTTTTTAACAATAGGACCGTAGTCTAGCTGCATTTTACAGAAAAATTTGCCCCCAAAAATTCAAAAATGACCCGTGACCCAAATTTTTGACAATTGTGAAAAAACAAAGGGTCTGTTAGAAACATTTTTTATAATAGGACCTGTAGTATAGTTTTGCAGGGTCACGCAAAATGCCCCCAAAAATTCAAAACATGACCCTTGAGCCACTTTTGAAATTGTGAAAAAAACAAATGTCTTTTTAGAAACAAATTTTTTGGGAAATAGGCCCCGTAGTTTTTGTAAATTTCAAAGAAAGCAAAACCCCAAAAATTTAAAAAAAAGATTCTCACCCAAATTTTAAAAAAATTGTGAGGGAAAAATGCCCCCAAAAAACCCCAATTTTCCCTGTTCCAAGGACCATGATTTTTGCTGAAAATCTCACACAACATGCCCCCAAAAAAATTTTAAAAAAGACTTCTCACCACTTTTTAAAAATTGTGATGGGAAAGGGCCACTTAGAAGCCACATTTTTTTTCCCAAAAGGCCCAAAAATTTATAGCTGTATCTAAACAGAAAACTTTACTCAAAACCATTAAAATGCGAAAACTTCAAAAGAAAAAAGTGATAAAGGGTTTCCCGGTGTTGTCATGAAACGTTGCTGTCTTTTCAGTCTCCTCACACCAAAACCCGCAAAAAGAATGTTGGGGAACCCAGGAAAAAAAAATTGCAGTAAAAATGATCATTTTAAAAAAAAAAATTTTTTTAAGAGGACCATTTCTTTTTTGAAGAGGAAAAAGGAAGTTTAAAACCGGGAAAAAAACGGTGACCTCCCGGGAATTGGGACCCCCAACATCATCAGAGATCCCCTTCCTGAAATTCCCTCTTGAGAAAGGGCAAAAAGATCCCCATTATCTGTGGAAAGCCGGGTGCTTTTTCTGTAATGCTCCTCCAGCTGTGCTGAAAGGCCCCTCAAAATACGCTGGCTGCTGGGCAGACAAAAACCTCAAAGGCGTGGCGAGCGAGCTGGGCCATTCGTCCATTTTGGATACCCCGAAAATCTATTTTGGGGCCGGAAAAACATACAAAAACATCGGTGTTGAGCGCATATAGTCGTGCACCAAGAAACTTAAGCTGGTCCTTTTGGGGTTTTTGGAATTTTGTGCCCTGTATTTGCATGCGTTTTTGGGGAGGTGGGGAAATTTTAAAAATTGCCCGAGGGCACCCATTAGGCTTCTGCCCCCTTTATTTTTGCCCCGCCGCAAAGGCTACTTTGGGAAACCCCCACTGCTGTCACTCGCTGGGTGTTGTTTTCCCCCGTGCATTAGTAACGTGAAGCAGACGCAAAAAGAAGTCTCCAGGGAAGGCTCCATTTCCCACATGTTTCTCTTATTTGGGTTGGGGGGGAAGGGAAAATTCTGATTTTAGTGGTTTAGCGATTTTTATCGACAAAATTGAAATTTGGCAAGGTTTTTTGGGGAACGAAATTTCCCAAACATGCGATAAAAAGGTTAAAAAAACTGAGCATCAAACTATTAAAAAAGGCCCTTTTTTTGGCGTTTCCTGTAAATTTTTGGGGGCCGCAAATCCCGATTACAGAATTTTGGCAGGGTGAGATGTGTGTGCGACGTCATGACTGGGGAAAGTGTTTTGGTTGCGATTTTTGGGGGAAAAATCCCCAAAAGACCCTTTGTTTTACATAGAACAGCGTTTCCTGTTTTAGCCCTCAGTGCTCCGCGTACATAGGGGTAAGGGCCCGCGCTCTGCCGTGGGGCCCAAAAGCTCAGCGAAATTTGTCTTTTTCAGACAGAGAAAAAAAAAAAAAAAACCCCTACTATTAGCGGGGATCCCTTCAATTTAGTTAGATTTTGAGATTTTAAAATTTTATGTAGTTTTGCTAGAGAATTTTTAAAAAACACATCTACCGCTGTAAATTCACGGGGGTGGGAGGGGGGGGGGGGTTCCCCCCCCCGGGGGAACACAGACAAGCTCTATCGATAAAGAAACTGGATAAAATTCACCAAGATTAGTGTAGACATTGTAGTGGAATTTTCTTTATTATTTAAAAATTTGTATTTAAATATTTTTCCCGGAATTTGGGGAACCTGAACTTAAAAATTGGAAAACATCAATTTTTAGTAACTGAAGGTCCTTTTTTAGCTGCAAAACTCCACTTTTTTTTATCAATACATTCGATAGGTTTTCATTTTTAATTTTAAACCCCTTACAAAACCCGTGACTGTTAATATATCCACCTTTCAGTTTTAAAATTTTCAATACAGCAAACTTTTAGTCAGCCAGGTTGTTTGTTGCCAAAAAAACCCTGTAACGTAAAAACTTTTACAGGGTTTCTGTTTTTTGACTTTTGCCACCCCGGGACGTTCATTGGGCCGGCATTTCCCCGTAAATCTTTTAAAAAAAGCAATTCTATATTCATACAGGTGAAAATTTAAAAGGGCAAAAAAAAACCCCTTTTTTTTTACCCCAAAAAATAAAAAGTTACGTGGGTTTTTTGACTTTTTCGCACCCCGCATTTTTCATTGACGGGGAGAAAATACGAAAAACTTAAAACAGCAATTTTTATATTCACCAAAAGGTTTAAATTTAAAGGTGGCAAAAAATACCGTGTATCAAAACGAAAACATAACAGTTTTGTGGTTTTTTTTACTTTTGCACACCCAGCATTGTTTTATTTACGCAAACTTCCCCAAAAAATCTTAAAAAAGCAAATTTTTAAAATTTTCCCCCAGGTGAATTTAAAGGTGCAAAAAATACCGGTTATTATACCAAAACAAAAAAGTTACGTGTTTTTTTAAATTTTGGGGCACCCAGCTTTTTTCATTGACGCAGCATCTACGTAAATCTTTAAAAAAAGGGAATTCTATATTCACCCCCAGGTGAATTTTAAAGGTGCTTTAAAAGTGTTATAACGAAAACTAAAAAAGTTTTTCGTGTTTTTTTACTTTTGCACACCCCGATTGTTTTTGAAAGCAGCATCCACTAAACTTAAAACAGCAATTTATATTCACCCCCAGGTGAATTGAAAGGTGAAAAAATACCGTTTAATACCCCAAAAAAATAACCCGTTAGTGTTTTTTGACTTTTCGCACCCAGCATTGTTCATTGACGCAGACTAAGTAAAATTTTAAAAAAGCAATTTTATATTCACCAAAGGTGAATTGGGAAAAGGGGCCCAAAAAAAACCCTGTATCATTCGGGAAAAATTAAAAGTTAAGTGTTTTTTTTTTCTTTTTTCACACCCACATTTTTTCATTGACGCACCCTCCCTAAATTTTAAAACGCAATTCTATATCACCAAAAGGGGGGAATTGAAAGGTGAAAAAATACCCTGTTAATTTCGAAAACATAACAGTTACGTGTTTTTTACTTTTGCACACCCAGCATTGTTTTATTGAGCAGCAAACCACATAAAACTTAAAACAGGGAATTCCCATATTCCCCCACAGGGGAAATTTAAAGGTGCAAAAAATCCCTTTTTTATACCAAAAAAATAACAGTTTTTCGTGTTTTTGACTTTTGACCCCCCAGCATTGTTCATTTTACGCAGCCCTCTACGTAAATTTAAAAAAGCAATTCTATAGCCCCACAGGTTTAATTGAAAGGGGGCAAAAAAATCCCCGGGGATTAAAAACAAAACTTTAAAAGATACAGACTCCTTTTCCCGGCAAATTTTTTAAACTGGGGGGCAGACCCGGGTTTTAATTTGGGCTTTCTGCGGTCCAGAAAGGTATAATTTCAATGTCCAGTGAAACTAAAATGGTGGTTGAAAGACTCCTTTTTGCGGCACTTTTTAAATCTGGGGGTCATGCAGGTTTGGGGCTCATGCTGCGTTCCAGGACAGGGATATTCAATGTCCAGTTCAAGTAACATGATGGTTCAAATCATACTGCCTTCTGGCACTTTTTAATTTGTGGGTGATGCAGGTTTAAGGGTCAGGCTGTGGTACAAGACAGGGATAGTGAATGGTCTGTGACTTTTTTTCTGTGACTTTTATAACCTAAGTTTGTTGCCTAAGATGTAGCACGTATCCATTTGACTGTTGTGGATGTTAATTTCAGCTTCTCCAGCCTTTTTTTGGGTGTAATTAATGAAGGTGTTGTTGCTCTCCCATAGACTTTAATGGTAATCGCTCATAATCGATGCTCACTATCGAAAAACCTTATCGATAGCGGCCGACTATCGACTATCGCTCGATCTCGATAGCCAACGCAATCGCTCAACACTACTGAGTTTTGTTTTGTACCGGGGATCCAGGAGGGTGGCCACCCATTAACTGTTGTTCATTTTGATGGTCTTAATGCGAGGATCATGTTGGAGGAAATGGAGCATCCAAGCACTCATGTGAGAGATGGAGCCTAGATTTCCCAAGCCTCTGGGTCAAGGGGCACTAGCAAACTGATGTTCCTCATCTTCCTCCTCCGCCTCAAATTCGCGCCAACCTCTTTCCAAGGCAGGGACATCGGTAACGTCGGTGTCTAGGAATTCCTCCTCCTCCTCCTCCTCCGCTTCCTATGGCACAGCTTCAACACATCCCTGACTTGCATGAGATGATGCACCCTGAGAGCTGATGCGCCGCCTTGCACTAGCCCTGGACCCCAAACCACTGCCTAATGAAGACCGATAAAATTGAGAAACTGTCGGGCCTTGTGGATTCGACGGAGAGAAAGGCTCCGTGTCCGCATCTGTGTCCGTCTCCTCCTGAGTCGCTGGTGGGACCTGTTGTTTCAGAGTGTCCAACGATCGTTCCAGAACTAAGATCACCACAATGCTCATGCTGACAAGGGCATTGTCCGCACTGACCATTTTGGTGGCTTCTTCAAAACTGGCAAGGATGATGCAGAGCTCTTTCACCTGCCTCCACTCTCGGTGGCTCAACACCCCGAGGTCCGCACCGCTGCTTGTCAGGCCATGTGTCACTTTGTACTGCATAATGCCATTGCGCTGCTGCCACAATCGCTGGAGCATGTGGAGGGTGGAATTCCAGCATGTTGCCACATCAACAATGAGACAGTTAACGGGGAGGCTGAGCTGACGCTGCAACGCAGCCAGGCGGGACGAAGCAGGGTGCAAATGGCGGAAGTGCGAACTCAGACCTCGAGCCTTCCTCAGCAGGCAGTCCAGACCCGGGTAGCTCTTTAGAAATTTCTGGACGACAAGGTTCATGACATGTGCCAGGCAAGGGATGTGCTCCAGCCTACCGATCTTAAGGGCGGCCAGCAGATTTCGCCCGTTATCGCACACCACCTTGCCTGGCACAAGGTTCTTGTCACCTAGCCAGCACTCGGTCTCGTTGCGGAGAGCCGTCCACAGCTCCTGACCTGTGTGTGGACGGTCTCCAAGACAGATTAATTTCAACACGGCCTGGTTTCTCTGGGCACGTGATGCCACCAGAGGACCTTGGGGGAAAGAGCCCTGCACCATCCCTGCGGTTTTGAAGAGCGTGCGCCGAGCCTGAGAGCCACCGTCACCCCCAGAGACATCCACCCAGCTCACCCAGTGAGCTGTCACAGAGATATAGCGGCCTTGGCCGTGCTTACTAGTCCATGTGTCGGTGGTCAAATGGACTTTTCTGGCCACAGATGCAGACAATGCCCTTGAAATTTTAGATGACACGTGGCTGGCCAGGGCAGGGAAGGCTTTTCTGGCAAAGAAATGCCTGCTCGGCATCTGGTATTGGGGGGCAGGCAAGGGCCATGACATGGCAGAACCCATCTGGGTGAATCAGAGGCTTGCTCAAAGAAGGCTCAGGCTTGAAAGGTCCTGGACCTTTTTGACGGCGATAAGTGAGGAGCGGGGTTTGCGCTGACCGTGGCTGGCGGAATCAAATCAGCGGACATCTTCGACCGCTTTCTCCCTTTTTGAGGTGGGACCCGTACTGACACTACCCCAACGTCTTCCTCTTCGTCCAGTGATGAAGCGCTCGCAAGCAAATTCTGCTGAAAAGACCACGTTAGATCCGCAATGTCGTCATCATCATCATCAACACAGGCGACTTCGTCGTCCTGACATTCTGCATCCAGGAGCTGCGGGCTAAAAGCAAGAGGGACTGCAAGGCGTTGCCGACCGCCCGGGGTTTTTGCCGTTTGACCGGCTTCCTTCCCTCCATGATGGTCAGTAACGGGGTCAGAGCAGAGAAAATCATCTTTTTGGCCTTTTGATCTTTTAACATGCTTTCTGCCCCCAAACCGCTTTTTTGTCAAAAAAAGAGGTTTTCAAAAAGGGATTATCCAAGGGGGGGTATAGGTTGAATTTGGGCTCCTTCGTTTCATGTTGGACGGTCTGAGACGAATTTGTGCCGTACTGGAGGACGGGGGGTAAGACTGCGGATGGGGGTTGCATTAACCACAAGAAAATTTGCGATGCTGTTCGTTACGAGTTTTCCCCCGGGGCCCGGGGACCCAGCGATAAAGGCCTTTAGGGGCCCGCAACCGACAATCCGCGGCTTGCTTTTTCCCCCACACGGGAAGGGAGCACCTTCTCCCCTCAAAATCCTTTCCTACCCCCTCTTTGCTCGCAATCTTTATTTTTTTTTTTTTGGAAATCTCTTTTTAAAAGACGGCAAATCACGCTATTTCAAGTCCCTAAAAAAAAAAAAATTTGGATTCAAATTTTTAAATGCAAGGTGCCTATCAACAAGTCTGGATGGCAAAAAGTCAAAAAACACGAAAACGAAAAAGTAACGGATAAATAAATATTTTTTCACCCATCAATTCACCCGTGGGGACTATACAATTGCTGCATTCAAATTAAATGCAAGGGGCTCTATCAAAAATTTGGGGCTGGGGAAAAGTGCAAAAAACACTATTGAAATGTATCGATAATAAAAGGTATTTTTGGCACCCACAACCTTGGGACTACACAATTGCTGGATTCAAAAATTAACTGCAAGGTGGCCAAAACAAACTGGAGGGGGAAAAATGCAAAAAAAACCCTATCTGAAAGTATACGGATAAAAAAGGTATTTTTGGCCCCTATCAATTCAACCCGTGGTGACTCACAAATTTCTGGATTCAAATTTAACGGCAAGGGACCCATCAACAAATTGGGTGGGCAAAAGGCAAAAAACACGTACTGAAATGTTAAAGATAAAAAAAGGTATTTTTGGCACCTATCAATTCCCTGTGGGGGACTACCAATTCTGGATTTAAATTTTAAAACCCAAAGGGGGCTTATCAAAAATTCGGGTGGGGAAAAGGGCAAAAAAAACTACTAAAAAGTATAGGATAAAAAAAGGTATTTTGGCACCATCAACCTTGGTCTACACAATTGCTGGATTCAAATTTTTTCTGCAAGGGACCTCAACATAAATCTGGACTGGGCAAAAGGGAAAAAACCCTATCTGAAAAGTAACGGATAATAAAGGTATTTTTTGGACCTATCAATTCACCTGTGGTGATACCAATTTTCGGATTCAAATTTAATGCAAGGTACCTCTTTTCCATAATTGGATGGGCAAAATGCAAAAAACCTATTGAAATTATACAGATAATAAAAGGATTTTTGGCACCTTCAAAATTTACCTGTGGGACTACACAATTTTCTGGATTCAAATTTAAATGCAAGGTACCTCTATCATAAAACTGGACTGGGGAAAATGCAAAAAAAGTATTAAAAAGTAAAACGGAAATAAAAGGGATTTTTTTCCCCTATCAATTTACCCGTGGGACTCCAATTGCTGGATTTAATTTAACTGCAAGGTACCTCTATCAACAAATCTGGAAGGGCAAAAGTCAAAAAAAACATATTGAAATTATACAGATAAAAAAGTTATTTTGGCATCTACAACCTGTTTGGGCACCAATTGTCGGATTAAAATTTTAAATGCAAGGGGCTCTATCAACAATTTGGACGGGCAAAATTCAAAAAACTTGTATCGAAATGTAACGGAAATAAAAGGATTTTTGGCACCTATAACCTGTGGGACTACACAATTGCTAGACAAATTTAACGCAAGGTCTCTATCAAAAATCTGGGGCGGGCAAAAGGCAAAAAACAGTATCTGAAATGTATACGGTAATAAAAGGTATTTTTTTGGGACCCATCAATTTACCTTTTGGGGACAACAATTGCTGGATTCAAATTTAACTGCAAGACCTCTATCACAAACTTGACTGGGCAAAAAATCAAAAAAACTATCTGAAATATTACGATAATAAAATGTATTTTGGACCTTTTCAATTCACCCGGTGATACACAATTTTCTGGATTCAAATTTAACTGCAAGTCCCTTTTCAATAAATCGGATGGGGAAAAGTGCAAAAAAAACACGTATTGAAAATTAAGGATAATAAAAGGTATTTTTGGCCCTATCAATTCACCTGGGTGACTACACAATTTTCTGGGTTCAAAATTTAAGCAAGGGAAACCCCTTCAACAAATCGGGCTGGGGGAAAAAGGCAAAAAAAAACTATCGAAATGTTACAGATAAATTTAAAAGGTATTTTTGGCACCTACAATTCACCCTTTGGGGACTACACATTTCTGGATTCAAATTTAACTGCAAGGGACCTCTATCAATAAAATTTGGGCTGGGCAAAAGTCAAAAAAAAACGTATTAAATGTATACGGATAAAAAAAGGGATTTTTGGCCCAAAACAATTCACCTGTGGTGATACACAATTGGCTGATTCAAATTTTAAATGCAAGGTACCTTATCAAAAAATCTGGATGGGGAAAAGTGCAAAAAAAAACGTATTTAAAAAATTCAGATAATAAAAGGTATTTTTGGCACCTATCAACCTTGGTGACTACAAAAAGTGGATTCAAATTTCTGCAAGGGAACCTCTATCAACAAAGATAACTTGGCAAAATTGAAAAAAAACATCTTCTGAAATGTAAAGATAATCAAAGGGAGTTTTGCACCTAACAAAAAAGACCAGCTTATTAGAAAAGATTTTACCCAATATAAGTTTTAGCTGCCCAATTCCAAGTAATTTTCAAATAAAAAGTTTAAAAATAAAGCTATTCAATGCAATGTCGCAATACATATCCGATTTTTAAAAAGGGTTGACTGTGTTCGCCCCGGGCCCCCCCCCCCCCGCTCCACCCGTGATTTACATCGGAATCCCTTTAAAATTCTTGCCTACTACCTAAAATCGCAAAACTCTGATCTAAAAGAGTTTTAAGAATCACACTAAAAGTAAGCTTTTTTTGTGAAAAAAAGAATAATTCGCTGAGCTGTTTGCACAAGGAGACGCACGTCCCACTGCTTTGAGATGCTGAACAACAGATCAAAAAAAAGGGCTGTTCTATGTAAAACGAGGTCATGTGATTTTTCCAGCCAATCGCAACCACACATCCCAGTCATGACGTTGCACATACATCTCACCCTGCTCTATTCTGTAAGCTGATTTGCTGGCCGCCAAAATGACAGGAAGCGCCGAAAATGGCGCGATACTAATAGTTTATGCACAGATTTTAACCTAAATTATCGCGTGATCTAAAAAATCCGATCAACATAAATACCGTGCCGATTTCAACTTTGTCGATAATAATCGCTCAACACTACTCAAGAGTCACAATGATGGTCTAGGCAATTGATAGGATTTAGTCTTTTTCCCCTTTTCTATTTCCTCTACCCTTTTTTTTATCTTGTCTGTATCTGGCTGTGTCTTTGTTGACTTTAGAAATATTGCTCAATGTTGACTATTACAATTCTTCATAGTACTTTATTTTTTTTTGTATTTATAAAACTGTTTGATATGTGAATATATCTTTTGTACTTATTGAAACTTTGTACTGTATGGAAAAGTTTATATTTGTAAAATGAATAACAATATTCAATAAAAAAAGAGCTCAAACTCTCCAAAGCTTACCTTTAACCAGTTAGTGCCACAGCCGGTTTTGACCTCCCTGACAAGAGCCCCATTTTTGAAATATGACATGTGTCACTTTATGTGGGAATACATTTCTGATACTTTTACCTATCCTTGTGATTCAGAGAAAGTTTTCTTATGACATATTGTGCTTTAAAATAGTAAGACATTTTTGTCCATACAATTCTTGTTTATTTGTGAAAAATATCAAAATGTTGTGAAATTTGGAAAAATTTGCCACTTTCAAAGTTCAAAAATTTCTGCATGTAAGACAGTTAGCTATTCCAAAAAAATATTTATAACTAGCAACTAATATATGTCTACTGTATGTTGGCATCATTTTAAAATGACTTTTTAGTTTTTTATGACATTAGGAGGCCTAGAAATTTAGTAGTAATTTCTCACATTTTCAAGAAAATTTAAAGTGTAGATTTTTTCAGGTACCAGTCCAGTTCTGACGTGGCTTTAAGAGGCTTGTATGTTAGATAACATCTAAGAAACTGCACCAAAGCACTTTTTAGGAAGTTTATAACCCATTAGTTTTTACAAAATTAAAAAGGGGGGGTGATTTTTAAAAATTTCCTTTTTGCAGTTTTTAAATTTTTTATCCATTTTTTCACTGGAACACAGTAGATGTACCAGGAAAACAATTTAATTTGATTCCCCCAATTCTGTAATTTTTAAATATCCTATATTAGCCCCGGCCTATTTGGTTTTAACCACAGCCTCAAAAAGGGAGGAAAATTACGGGACTTTTGGTCTCATTTTCATTACAATTTTCCTTAAGCTCCATTTCAGGTTTGTGGACACCCTAAGGTGCTAAAACTTAATAAACACCACTAGTGTTGAGCGATTACGGTGGCTATCGCACGGGCGAAGTCTATGGGGCCACCTCGAAAAGGGTTTTCGATAGTGACAGTCTTTATGACGAGACCATTAAAGCGGGGAGAGCAACAACCCCTTTCTTTCTTACCCCCAACAGGGCGGGAGAAGTTGAATTAACAGCCCAACATCAAAGGGATACCTGCTAATCGGGGCACAACACTTAGGCTAAAAAACCACAGAAAAAAAGTCAAACACCACACTACCCTTCTTGTCCCCACTGCATGCCCCTTAAACCTGCATCCCCCCAAAAATTTAAAAGTGCCAAAGGCGTATTATTTAACCCATTATTTACTACTGGACATTGAATATCCCTTCCTGAACGCAGCTACCCAAAAAACCCTCATACCACAATTAAAAATGACGGAAGAAAGTATCTTTGAACCACCTTTTTAGTTAACGGGACATTACAAAAACTGTCCTGGCCCGCATATACCCTTATACCTTCTAAAACCCCCCAGATTAAAAAATGCCGGGAACGGGACTTTCAACCACCATTTTATTGAACTGGACGTTGAAAAACCCTTCCGGACCGCACAACCCTTAAACCTGTCACCCACAGATTAAAAAGTCCGAAAAAAGTAGTCTTTCAACCACCATTTTAGTTGAACGGACTATATTTCCCCTTCCTCCACATATACCATTAACCTGCTGCCCCCCTTTAAAAAAAGTGTCAGAAAAAAAATCTTTAAACCCACCTTTTTTTAGTTTAACTACATATACTTCCCCTTTCCCCGGCCACATATCCCCCTTAAACCCTGACCCCCAGATTAAAAAGTCCCGGGAAAAAGGAAGTTTTTAAACCACCTTTTTAGTTGAACGGACATTGACAAACCCCGAACCCGCACTCCCCTTTAAAACCCTTTCTGACCCACAGTTTAAAAAGTGCCGGGAAAAAGGAGTCTTCAACCACCATTTTAGTTAACTACTTTTGAAAAACCCCGTCCTGGCCGCAGCATGCCCTTAAACCTGTTGACCACAGATTAAAAAAGGGTTGGGAAAAAGGAGTCTTTAAACCACCATTTATTGAACGGGACATATACTGCCCCGCCGGGCCACAGTATACCCTTAACCTGCTACCCCCAATTAAAAAGTCCGGAAAAAGGGATCTTTAAACCACCTTTTTATTTAACTGGACTTGAAAAACCCCTGTCCTGACCGCAGCATGCCCCTTTAAAACCTTCTGACCAAAAATTTAAAAATCCCGGGAAAAAATTTTTAAACCCCCTTTTTAGTTCAAAACTTGAAAAACCCTTTCTACCCAGCAGACCCTTAAACCTTCTACCCAAGATAAAAATCCAAAAAGGATTTTTCAACCACCATTTAGTTAACTGACATTGACTCACCTATCCTTGCCACACATGACCCAGGGCCGGATTAAGGGGGTGGGGTGGGGCCCAGGGCATCCCACTTTTAACCGCGGGTTAAAACCCCTAACGCAAAACAAAAAACTGTCGGTGAAGCAGAGGCGGAAGGGGAAAGTGAGAACTCCAGCCTTCCTCAGTACACAGCAAACCGGGGTACGTTTCCCCTCCGTATGAGTGAAGACCAATTGAGCTTCATTTGGAAAAAAGGTGGTTAACGCCCTTTACCCCAAAGGGTGCCCTTTTTGGCATTTTTTTTCTCTTTTACTCAACGTGCGGAAAATTTTCTCTGTACTTGTTTTCTGCCGGGTCCAAATCCGTCCCTGAATAACCACATCTGTTAAGTTTTTCCCTTTCCTCCCTTTAAAAATTAGAGGAATTTTTTTACCACAATTTTTACAGCAATTTTTTATAGTTTTAATTTTAAAAACACATTTTTAAAAAGGAGGAAACCCCCCATGTCTTTGTTTCTCTTTTTTTTTAAATTTTATTAAAAAAGGGGTTTTTCCCCCAAAACAGGGGTATAGCTATTTTAAAAATCTTGCAAAAACAATCATTTTTTCAATATGTGTCCATTAACGTCCTACCATTCCTTTTTTTGACGCACCATCCCCCTTGACCCCTCTTTACAAATTGTGAAGAACAAATGTCTGTAGAAACAACATTTTTTATAATAGGGAAAACCCGTATAAGCTCATTTCAAAGCAAAATGCCCCAAAAATTTAAAGCATGACCCTTGGCCACTTTGGACAATTGTGAAGAAAAATGTCTTTAAAAAAAACATTTTTTTTTTTAATAGGGCCTGTATAAGCTGCTTTCAAAGCAAAATGCCCCAAAAATTTAAACATACCCTTGACCCCTTTGGGGAAAATTTTGGGGAACAAATGTCTGTTAGAAAAACATTTTTTTTTTTTAATAGGGCCTGTATAATGCTGCATTTCAAAGACATACCCAAAAAAATTAAAAAAAAAGTTCCAGCCACTGTTTTAAAAATTTTGAGGGAGAAAAGCCACTTAGAAGCCCTTTCTTCCAAAGACCCTGATTATTGCGTATCTCACAGCTACAGACCCCCAAAAAATTTTAAATATGATTTCCCCACCCCATTAAAAATTTTGAGGAGAAATTTGCCACTAAAAAGCCACATTTCGTTCCCAAAGACCCTATTATTGCTGTACTCACCTACATGACCCCAAAAAATTTTAAATAGACTTTTCACCACTATTAAAAAATTGTGAGGGGGAAATGCCCCTTAAAAGCCACATTCGTTCCAAAACCCCTAATTGTCGATCTCACAGCAACAACCAAAACTTGCAAGGGGAAAACTTTTTAAATAAATAGTAAATGGAATAAAGATAAATGGCTGCGCCACCGGGGCCCTTTGTCCATTTTGGATACCCAGAAGTCTATTGGTCCGGAAAACATACAAAAACATCGGTTTTGAACGCAGATATCTGGACCATGATCTAAGCGATCTCGTTTTGGATGTGTCCCTGCAATCAGCGTTGGGGAGGGGTAAACAAAGATTGCCAAGGTTTACCCTTTGGCTTCTCCACCTTCCTCTGCTGCCGCTACGCCCACTTGGCACTCCTGCTTCACTTTGCTGATGTTGTTCCACCTACATTTGGGGGAAAGGGAACAAACCAACAAGTCTCCATTGATCAATCACAAGGTCTCCATTTCCTGCATTTTTTCCTATTGGGGGTGGGAAGGGAAAGTGCTGAGTTTTGTTTTGTACCGGGGCCAGAGGGTGCCACCCTTAACTGTTGTTCATTTTGATTCTTAATGCGGATCATGTTGGGGAAATGGACACCAGCCCATGTGAAAATGGGGCCTTGATTTCACAAGCCTCTGGGGCAGGGCAAGCAAAAATGATTTTCCTCTTTTTCCTCCTCCCCACAAATTTGCGGGCCCAAACCCCTTTCCAAGGGAAGGGGCGTCGGAAAAATCGGGGTCAGGAATACCTCCACTCCTCCCCTCCTCCGCGCCCCTTTCCCGGGCCAGCTTCAACACAGCCCTGCTTCCTGAGAGATGCACCCTGAGACTGATGCACCCCCTTGCACATCTGGACCCTAACCCCCCTAATGAAGACCGGAAATTGTGAAACCCCGGGCCCCTTGGGGTTTTTGAGGGAGAAAAAGGCCCCGGGTCTGTATCTTTGCCCCGTCCCTCCCCCCGGGGCAAACCGGGCCCTTTTGTTTCAGAGTTCCAACAAATCGTTCCAAACAAAAGATAAACCAAAACAATTTTTTTTTTAAAAAAAATCCCCGCCCAAGGCATTGTCCCCCCGACCTTTTTTGGTGGTTTCTTCAAACTGGCAAGGGATGGGCAAGTTTTTTCACCGCCCCCAATCTCGGGGGCTCAACACCCCGGGGTCCCCCACCCGCTCTTGTCGGGCCTTTGGTCCCCCCCTTTCCCGCGTAATGGAATTGCCTGCATCCCCAACAACGCGGGAGCAGGGAGGGGGGAAATTCCAGCTTTTTTGCCACGCCCAACAATAAAACTTCGGGGGGGGCCCAACCCTTGACGCCCCAAACGCACCCGGGGGGACGAACAGGGGCAACGCGAAGTGCGAACTTGCCCCTTCCGACCTTTCCCTCACGGGCATCCAAACCCGGGTAACTCTTTAAAAAATTTCCCGGGACAAAAAGGGTTCATGACATGTGCCAGCAAGGGTGTGCCCACCAAACCAAATTTTTAAGGGGGCCACAATTTCGCCCGTTATCGCACACCCCCTTCCCATGGCAAAAGGGTTCTTGCCCCCAGCCACCGCTCCTTCTCGTTCGGAAGCCCCCAAACAGCCCCCTAAACCCTGTGTGGGGAGGGTCTCCAAAACAGTTTAAATTTTTCCAAAAACGGCCGGGTATCTTGGCACAAACCCACCAGAGGCCCTTTGGGGGAAAAAAACCCTCCCCAAACCCGCTTTTGAAGACGGCGCCAAACCCTGGAGGCCACCGTCACCCCCGGGGACATCCACCCAAAGCTAAACCCAAAGTGGGGCCTGTCACAGGAAAAGCCTTGGCCGTGCTTACTAGCCATGTTTGGGTGTAAAGATGATTTTTTCCCGGGACACAGATGCAAAAACCCGGGCGCTTAAATTTTAAAACACTATGCCATCAAAACGGCTTTCTGGGCAAAAGAAATGCCTGCTCCCATCTGGTTTTGGGGGGCAGGCAAGGGCCATGACGTGGGGGAACCCACTTTGTCCCCCCAACGGAAAGGCCAACAATTTCCAAGTAAAAAGCCTGCAATCCGACTTTCGGGATTTTTGGGTTTTGGGGAGGGTTTTTTAAAAGTGTTTTTTGCTCCCAAACCTGGAAGACAGAAGGCTTTGCTAACTGGCCCTGAAACCCGGAAATGCGGGTCGCCCAAACGGGGAAAAAAGGGGGTGGGTTTGGTCTCTGGGGGGCGGGTGTACTGGGAAACCCCGACGGTGGGGGCGAAGGGGAGGCTGATCCCGTCATAAACCTGAAACAGGGGAAAGCTGGGGGAAACCCTTTGGGTGGGGGCAGGGGGCCCAGAACAGGGGGTTTTGGACAGGGGTTGACCCCGGGCGCCCGTCCTGGCCTTTTTGCCAAAGGGTTTTCCCTCCATTTCAACTCATGCATTCCGCATGGACTAACATTTTGGTGGGGGTTTAAACCACCAAAGGTTTCTCATCTATTTTAAGTTTTTTAACCGGCAAAGGCGGCAAAAAGACATCGCTGGTGAATCAGGGGCCCTTGGTCAAAGAAGGCCCAGGCTTAAGGTCCGGGACCTTTTTGAGGGCCGGGAAAAAGGGAAAGGGGTTTGCGCTGACGTGGGCGGGCGGAATAAATCAGGGGACTTTCTGCCCCGGCCCTCCCTCCCTTTAAACCCCAACCCTCTGACACCCCCCCTCGTCTTCCTCCTCGTAAAGGGGATGAAGCGCCCCCGAAAAGCAAATTCTGCTGAAAAGACCATTTGGGATCACAAGGGTCGTCATCACATCTCAACCCCCGGGAAACTTGGGCGTCCTGCCATTCTGCACCCCAGACGGGGGTTTTAAAGCAAAAAGGGAAATTTGGCCAAGGCTTCCCCGACCGTTTTGGGGTTTTTTTTGCAGATTGACCGTTTTCCTTTCCCCCTTTGAAGGCACCCAGTAACGGGGCGTCGAGCAAAAAAAACATCTTTTTTGGGCCTCTGTTTCTTTTAACTTTCCTTCTGCCCCCAACCCAACTTTTTGTCATCAAAGAGGCCCTTCAGAAAGGGATTACCACAGTGGGGGTAAAACAGTTCAATTTGGCTGCTTCATTTTGGGAGGGATGCTGGTGATTGGATACACATTTGGGGCCGTGACTGGGGACGAGGGGGAAAGGGTCTGCGGATCGGGGTTGCTTTAAACCACTAAAGGGACAGATTGGCACCTTTTCCGTTATTTGAGATTACAGGGCCCTGACCCAGTGATGACAGGCCTAGGGCCCCTGCAACTGAAGTTCCCGGGCCCAACCCTGTTGTCCCACAGACGGGAAAGAAACCTTCTCTCGTACCTCTACCTCAAATGTCCTAACCCCCCCTTTGCTCTTTTCCCCACCAAAATTTTTCGCTCAAATTTTCAAAATAAAACAAATTTTAAGAATTGGGGGAAGTTTTTTGGAAAGCCCTCTTTTTAAAAAGGGGCAAATCACAGCTTTTTCCAAACCCCTCAAATCAAAACAAAATTGCGGGTTTAAAAATAAAAATGAAAAAGGAAAAAAAACAAGTCAGAAAAAGCGGGCCTCGCCAAATTTGAAAAAACACTATCTAAAAATTTTTATCGGTTTAAAAAAAGGGTTTTTTTTTGGCACCTATAAAATCACCGGGGTTAACAAACAAAATTGCTGGATTCAAATTTAACTGAAAGGGGTGGCTCTAAAAACAAATCGGACTGGGCAAAAGGGTCCCCAAAAGCACGTTTTCAAAAAGGTTTTTCCAAAAAAAAGGGTTTTTTTTTGGCACCTATCAATTAAAACCTGGTGACAAAAAAAAAATTTGGCGTATTAAAATTTTAAAAGTGCGGGGGGCCCCTCTTTAAAAAAAGCTTGGGCCCCAAAGTCAAAAAAAACGTATCGTAATGTATTCGGATAATAAAAGGTTTTTTTTTGCCCTTTTCAATTCCCCTGTTTTAAACTCAAAATTCCCGGGTTTCCAAATTAACGCAAAGGGCTCTATCAAAAAATCGGGAGGGCAAAATTTTGCCAAAAGCACTATCTGTAATGTTTTCCCGGAAAAAAAAAAGGGTTTTTTTTGGGCACCACCCAATTCCCCTTTGGGGTACAAAAAAAATTTGGGAAAATATTCACATTTAAAGTGAAAGGGTCCTAAATTAAACAAAGCTTGGAAACCCAAAGTCAAAAAACACGTACGAAAATGTATTCGGAAAAATAAAAGGTTTTTTTTGGCACCTATAAATTAAACCTGTGGTAACAAACAAAAATTGGGGTTTTAAATTTAACGCAAGGGGCCCCCCTATCAACAAATCTGAACTGGCCAAAAGTGCCAAAAACACGTATTTTAAATGTTTTTGGGAAAAATAAAAGGTATTTTTTGGCACCTATCAATTCCCCTTTGGGTTGACTAAAAAATTTGCAGTTTTCAAAATTTAAGTGCAAGGGGCCCCCAATAAAAAAAGCTGTAGGCCCCAAAGTCAAAAAACACAAATCTTAATTTTTGGGAAAATTTACAAGAAATTTTTGGGACCTATAAACCCCTTTCTAAAATTGCTGTTTAAAAATTTTAATTTACAAGGGGGATATATAAAAAAAAGGGGTGGAAAGGGAAAAATTTTGGAAAATGAACACCAATCTAAATTTGAAAACATAAAAAAATTTGGGTTTTGCCCTAACAAAGAACCGCATTTTACAAAAAAATGTGAAACCCTAAAAGTTCGGGGCTCCCCAAAATATCCGGGAAATTTTTCCAATAAAAAAACTGTTAATAATAAAGCAAATTTGCAAGGGTCTACACTAAGTCTTGGTAAACTTTATCCAGAATTTTTATAGAGCTTGCCCTTGTTTTCGCCCGCGGGGCCCCCCTTCCGCTCCCCCCCGTGACTTTACAAGGGGTAATGCCCTTTAAAATTCTCTACCTAACTATAAAAAATCTTCCAATCCTAATCTAACTAAATTGAAAGGATCTCAGCTAAAAAGGTAGGGGTTTTTCTCTGAAAGGGAAATATAATAATTTCGCTGAGCTGTTGGACACAACAACAAAAAACCCTTCTGCTCTGAAACCGGGAGTCACTGAGGCTAAACCCAGGAAACGCTGTTCAAAGAAAACGGGGTTTCATGGTTTTTTCCCCCAATCGAAACCCAACACATCCATTCATGAGGGTCGCACACAACATCTCCCCTGCTCTATTCTTAATCTGATTTGCGGGCCCCAAAAATTACGGGAAGCGCAAAAAAAGGGCGCAAACTTAATAGAAATGCACAAATTTTAAACCAAAATTATCCATAAATCAAAAAAAATCCGATCACCATAAAAACTGTGCCGTTTTCCCAATTTTTGTCGATAATAATCGCCAAGACAAAACCCACCACTAAAAAAAAAAACCTATATTGAAAACTAAACCCTTTAACGAATATATCCAGGGGTGTAGTGAGTATATCAACCCACAGTTGCTTCACAAATTTTTCTAGCATTGGACTGTGAAATGAAAAAAATCCAACAATCTGCAAATTTAGCTAAAAAATGTTTCATTTTTACAAAGAATTCTGGAAAAAAGCACCCCAAAATTTGTTACTCAAATTCTTCCAAATTCTACAATACCCTACATGTGGGTGCAAACTGCTGTTTGGGTGCATGGCAAGACGTACACGGGAGCAAGTGCTGTTTGACTTTTGGAAGGCAGTGTACATGTTTTTATTTTATTTTTTGTGTTTTACTTTTATTTTAATGATTTTGCACTTTTACACTTTTTTTTTACTTGTCCCTATAGAGGACTTGTAACAGTGATCCTCAGATCACTGTTTCAATGTAGAGCAATATAGAGCATTACTGCTGTGTACTGTTCTCCATGGCATCTGTCAATAACTATGCCGGGCCATGCCCACAAAGCAAGACTAGGCATAGTTATGTCATGAACTTTCAGGCTGCTAGGGAAGTCATCGGCAGTAAGGATGAGCGATTATAATCGACAAAGTTGAAATCGGCACAGTTTTTAGGTTGATCGGAAATTTCCGATCACGCGATATTTTAGGTGACAATCTGACAGATAATCTATTACTATTGCGCCATTTTCAGAGCTTCCTGTCATTTTGGCGTCCAGCAAATCAGCTTAGAGCATAGAGCAGGGTGAGTTGGGTGTGCGACGTCATGACTGTGATGTGTATGTTTGTTATTGGCTGGAAAAACCACATGACCTCGTTTTGCATAGAACAGCGTTTCCTGTTCATCATCAGTGTTTCAGTATCTCTCACTAGAGCAGGACGTGTGCTAGATCTCTCCCAATACAGCTCAGCTCAGCTCAGAGACACAGTTCTCTTTATACATACAGACAACTACACTTTTAGCTGTGAACATTAGAACATAGGTAGATTAGAGAATTTCAGCTCTTAGTTAGTTAGACAGAGACTTTTAAAGAAGCATCTAGCGCTGTACAGCTGCAGGGAGAGGGATGGGGGGCGGGCGAACACAGACAGACAGGCAGGTAGGTTTTTGAAAGAAGAGTGTATATTGCGTAGCCCAGACTCTGCTTTGAACCTGCATTGAAATGGCTTTTTTTTTACCAGTTTTTGGCCAGCACACCTCGCACCTGAGGTGAAATAGTACCTTTTATTTTGTGCAGCCCAGTTTTGTTCAAAGACCCAGCTTGTACTTACATTAGGATACAGAAATTTTCTAGTAACTGCTGTTGTATTTCATTGGTGCAAAACCCACCTTTTATTATCCGTATAACTTTTCAATATGTGTTTTTCACTTTGGCGTAGCCCAGTTTTTTTCAAAGACCCACCTTGTACTTATATTAGGATACAGAAATTTGCTAGTAACTGCAGGTGTATTTCATAGGTGCGAAACCCACCTTTTATTATCCGTATACATTTTAAATAGGTATTTTTCACTTTGGCGCAGCCCAGTTTTGTTCAAAGACCCACCTTGTACTTATATTAGGATACAGAAATTTGCTAGTAACTGCAGGTGTATTTCATAGGTGCAAAACCCACCTTTTATTATCTGTATAAATTTTAAATAGGTGTTTTTCACTTTGGCACAGCCCAGTTTTGTTCAAAGACCCACCTTGTACTTATATTAGGATACAGAAATTTGCTAGTAATTGCAAGTATATTTCATAGATGCAAAAGCCACCTTTTATTATCCGTATAAATTTTAAATAGGCGTTTTTCACTTTGGCGCAGCCCAGTTTTGTTCAAAGACCAACCTTGTACTTATATTAGGATACAGAAATTTGCTAGTAACGGCATGTGTATTTCATAGGTGCAAAACCCACCTTTTATTATCCGAATAAATTTTAAATAGGTGTTTTTCACTTTGGCGCAGCCCAGTTTTGTTCAAAGACCCACCTGTTACTTATATTAGCATACTGAAATTTGCTAGTAACTGAAGGTGTATTTCATAGGTGCAAAACCCACCTTTATTATCCGTATACATTTTAAATAGGTGTTTTTCACTTTGGCGCAGCCCAGTTTTGTTCAAAGACCCACTTGTACTTATATTAGCATATAGAAATCTGCTAGTAACTGCAGGTGTATTTCATAGGTGCAAAACCCACCTTTTATTATCCGTATACATTTTAAATAGGTGTTTTTCACTTTGGCGCAGCCCAGTTTTGTTCAAAGACCCACCTTGTACTTATATTAGGATACAGAAATTTGCTAGTAACTGCAGGTGTATTTCATAGGTGCAAAACCCACCTTTTATTATCTGTATACATTTTAAATAGGTGTTTTTCACTTTGACGCAGCCCAGTTTTGTTCAAAGGCCCACCTTGTACTTATACTAGGATATAGAAATTTTTCTAGTAATTGCAGGTGTATTTCATATGTGCAACACCCACCTTTTATTATCCGTATAAATTTTAAATAGGTGGTTTTCACTTTGGCGCGGCCCAGTTTTCACCCACATGTAGGGTATTGTAGAATTTGGAAGAATTTGAGTAACAAATTTTGGGGTGCTTTTTTCCAGAATTCTTTGTAAAAATGAAACAGTTTTTAGCTAAATTTGCAGATTGTTGGATTTTTTTCATTTCACAGTCCAATGCTAGAAAAATTTGTGAAGCAACTGTGGGTTGATATACTCACTACACCCCTGGATATATTCGTTAAAGGGTTTAGTTTTCAATATAGGTTTTTTTTTTAGTGGTGTTTAGTGTTGAGCGATTATTATCGACAAAGTTGAAATCGGCACAGTTTTTATGGTGATCGGATTTTTTAGCTCATGCGATAATTTAGGTTAAAATCTGGGCATCATCTATTAAGATCGCGCCTTTTTCTGCGCTTCCTGTAATTTTGGCTGCCAGCAAATCAGATTACAGAATAGAGCAGGGTGAGATGTGTGTGCGACGTCATGACTGGGATGTGTATGGTTGCGATTGGCTGGAAAAATCACATGACCTCGTTTTACATAGAACGGCGTTTCCTGTTCATGCCTCATGTCTCCCAGCGTCTCAGAGCAGAAGGACGTGCGCTCTGCTTGTGTCCAAACAGCTCAGCGAAATTATTATATTTCTTCACAGAGAAACCTCTACTATTAGCTGTGATCCTTACAATTTAGTTAGATTAGAGATTGGAAGATTTTATATAGTTAGTAGAAAATTTTTAAAGGACCCTCTACCGCTGTAAAGTCACGGGGGGGGAGGGAAGGGGGGGCCCGGGGGCGAAACAGACAAGTCTATAAAAAAAATGGAAAAAATTTCACCGACTTAGGTAACATTGAAATTGCTTTTTATTAACAGTTTTCTATTGAAATTTTTTCCCTGGATTTTGGGGCAGCCTAACTTATAGGATACACATCTTTTTAGTAACGCAGATCTCTTTGTTGGGTGCAAAACCCACTTTTTTTTATCAGTATCATTTCGTGGTGTTCTTTTTTAAATTTTCCCATTCCCTTTGTTGTATATAAAATTTGTACTTAAATTAGAATCCACAAGTCAGCACAGGTTGAAGGTGCAAAAATACCTTGTTTTTCCGAATACATTACAGATACGTTTTTTTTTGGATTTGGTGAAACTAAGCTTTTTTCATTGGGCACCTGCACTTAAATGTGTTACTGAATTTTTTGTCACCACAGGTGAATTGAAGGTGCCAAAAAATATCTTTTTTTATCAAATTTCATTTCAGATACGTGTTTTTGGCACTTTTGCCCCGTTCGTTTTTTTTCAAAAAGCCCCCTTGTTCTTAAATTTTTTAAACAGAAATTTTGTGGTACTGCTGTTTATTTCAAAAGGGCAAAAACCCACCTTTTATTATCGTATAAAATTTTAAAAATAGGTTTTTTCCTTTTGGGGTGGCCCCGTTTTGTTCAAAAAGCCCCCTTGTACTTTTTAGGATAAGAAATTTGTAGTAATTGCAGGATTTTTTTATAGATGCAAAATCACCTTTTATTTTCCGAATAAATTTTAAATAGGTGTTTTTTCCCTTTTGGGGCAGCCCAGTTTTGTTCAAAGCCCCCCTTTTACTTATATTGGATCGAATTTGTGTAATGGGTGTATTTCATAGGTGCAAAAACCCCCCTTTATTATCCTTACATTTTAAAAAAGGGTTTTTCACTTTTGGGGGCCCAGTTTTGTTCAAAGACCCCCCTTGTACTTATTTTGGATAGAGAAATTTGCTAGTAACTGCAGGTGTATTTCATAGGTGAAAACCCACCTTTTTTATTTCCGTAAACATTTTAAAAGGTGTTTTTTTATTTGTGCAGCCAGTTTTTGTTCAAAGCCCCCCCTTGTACTTTATTAGGGTACAGAAATTTGCTAGTAAATGAAGGTGATTTTAAGGGGCAAAAACCCACCCTTTTTTTATCCGGATAAATTTTTTAAAAAGGTGTTTTTCCTTTGGCGCAGCCCAGTTTTGTTCAAAGACCCCCCTTGTAATTTTATTTTGGTACAAAAAATTTTTCTAGTAAATTTCAAAATGTTTTTCTAGGTCAAAACCCCCCTTTTATTATCCTATAATTTTAAATAGGGTTTTCACTTTTTGGCGCGGCCCAGTTTTGTTCAAAGAGCCACCTTTACTTAAAATTTTTAATACAGAAAATTTTGTGGGAACTGTTTGTATTTCATGGTGCAAAGCCCCCTTTTTTATCCTATAACTTTTAAGTAGGTGTTTTTTACTTTGGTGGGCCGTTTTGTTCAAAGAGCCCCCCTTGTATTAATTAGGGGTCAGAAATTTGCTAGTAAATTTCGGTTTAAAATTTTAGATGCAAAAGCCCCCTTTTTTTACCGTTTTTTAAATTTTAAATAGGGGTTTTTTTACTTTGGGGCAGCCCCCGTTTTTTAAACCCACCTTGTACTTTATTGGTACAAATTTGCTAGTAAAGGCATGTGTATTTCTAGGTGCAAAACCCACCCTTTTTTTATCCGAAAAAATTTTTTAAAAAGGTTTTTTCACTTTGGCGCAGCCCCCTTTTGTTCAAAGACCCACCTTGTATTTTATTGGTAGAGAAATGTGCAAAAAACTGCAGGTGTATTTATAGGTGCAAAACCCCCCCTTTTATTATCCGTATACTTTTAAATAGGTTTTTTCATTTGGCGCAGCCCAGTTTTTTTTTCAAAGACCCACTTGTACTTTTTAGGATACAGAAAAATTTGCTTTGTAAAGCGGGTATTTCATAGGGGCAAAACCCACTTTTTATCCCTATACATTTTAAAAAGGTGTTTTTCACTTTGACCAGCCCCGTTTGTTCAAAGACCCCTTTTTTTATATTGGGGTAAGAAAATTTGCTAAATGCAGGTTATTTCATAGTGCAAAACCCCCTTTTATTTCCGGTAAATTTTAAATAGGGTTTTTTCATTTGGCAAGCCAGTTTTTTTTCAAAAAACCCCCCTTTTACTTATTTTTGGGTAAAAAAATTTGCTAGTAATTGCATGTATTTTGGTGCAAACCCCACCCTTTTTTTATCAGTTAAAAATTTTAAAAAAGGTGTTTTTACTTTGGCGCGGCCCGTTTTTTTCAAAGGGGCCACCCCTTTTACTTTAAAAATTTGAATAAGAAATTTTGTGGTAAAAGTGTTGTTTTTTTTAGGGGCAATGCCCACCTTTTTTTTCCCATAATTTTTAAAAGGTGTTTTTTCCGTTGGGTGGCCCCCTTTTTTTCAAAGAGCCCCCTTGTACTTAAATTTGAAAACAGAAATTTTGGGTAATGCTGTTGTTTTCATTGGGGCAAAAAAACCCCTTTTATTTTTCCGTAAACTTTTAAAAAAGCTGTATTTCACTTTGGTGGGGCCCAGTTTTGTTAAAGGGCTGTTGTACTTAAATTTGAATAAGAAAATTTTTTTTAACTGCTGTTGTATTTATTGGTGCAAAACCCACCTTTTATTAAACCATATAAATTTTTAAAAACTGTATTTCACTTTGATGCGGCCCAGTTTTTTTCAAAGAGCACCCCTTGTCTTTTAAATTTTAAAACAGAAATTTTGTAGTAACCTGTTTTATTTCATTGGTGCAAAACCCCCCCTTTTTTACCGTATAAAATTTTAAATTTGCTGTATTGCCTTTGGTTCGCCCCCGTTTATTTAAAAAAATCCACCTTTACTTAAATTTGGATCAAAATTTTGTAGTTTGTTGGTGTATTTCATTGGTGCAAAAACCACCCCTTTTTTATCCCTATAACTTTTTTAAAAGTGATTGCACGTGGGGGGGCCTGTTTTTTTTTTCAAAATTTCCCGTTTTACGACAATTTTTTTATAGAAAAATTTCTGTAATGTTCTCGTTTGTAAATTCTGCAAAAAACGCAAAATTTTTCATGTGTAACTTCTTAAATAGTTTTTTGGCTCGTGAATCTCAGTTTTTGGGCGGTGGCGACTTGTAGTTTTTTTTTTGAAAACAAATTCCTGTTACTGGAAATTTTAAAATCCTGGGAGGGGAAGAAAACTGTTGTTTTTTTCTTTTCGGTTTTACCCAGAAAACCCTTTCACAGGTATTCGCTAAAACAATTCAGTTTTTAAACCGTTGGCTTAGGAAATTGGGGTTTAAAGAATAGCTGTAAATTTTCCCTCTTTCAAAAGAGACTGTCAAAAAATCTTCCATACCCTTTTTAAATTTTTTATCTTTTTTGAAAAATGGGGAAATGAGGAGGGGAAGGGCAAAGAGGGGGGGACAGGGGGTAGAGGTAAAGGAAGGGGCTCCTTCCAGTGCTGGCACAACAGCAAGCCAGGGATCGTCGGGTTTCGGAAACCCTCAGGCCTTCATCGTGGGTCGGGCCTTGTGAATCTCAAATACGAAAAGCGGGGCCAATTGTTTTTCGTGGTTAATGCAACCTCACCAGCATCTTTCCTCCTCGTCCTCCTGTCATGGCCACAAATGGGCTATCATCAGTCATGTGGGGCATGCGGTTTGAGGCTATGCTGTGGCCCGGACAGGGATAGTCAATGTCCGTTCAACTAAAGGTGGTTGAAAAAATTCCCCTTTCCGGCATTTTTTAAATGGTGGGGGTATGCAGGTTTAGGGGTATGTGTGGGGCCCGGATGGGATATAAGTCCATGTCAATAAAAATTTGGTGGTTCAAAGCCTTTTTGGCACTTTTTAATCTGTGGGTCGACGATTTAAGGGGGCTGCGCGTTCCAGGAAAGGGTTTGCAATGTCCTTTTAAGTAAAAATGGTTAAATAATACTGCCTTCAGGACTTTTTTAATTTGTGGATCTGCAGTTTAAAGGGGCTGATGTGGTACAACAGGGGTAGTGAATAGTCTGTGAGTTTTTTTCTGTGACTCTTGTTGCCTAATTGTCTTGCCTAAGATGTAGCATGTATCCATTTTACTGTTGTGGATGGTAATTCCAGCTCCTCCAGCCCTGTTTGCGTGTAAGAATGAAGGTGTTGTTCCTCTCCCATGGACTTTAATGGTCATCGACGATTATCTATTATTGGATATCGGATATCAGCATGATAATTTACGATATCGACTATCGATCCGATGACGATAGTTGACGCAATCGCTCATCACTAATCGGCAGCCGCAGTTATGTTGTGGTAGTGTCGATGAGTCTGTCTTTTCTTTAGCTGCCATGATCACGATTAATTGCGGCAGCTAAGGGATTAATCTCCTGTGGCCAGAGTGAGCTCTGTAATATACAGCTGGTTCCATGCTGCTATCGTTCAAGCTGCACTTGTGAGCTTGCAATATCCCCATGACGTACCCATACATCAGTTAGCAGAAACCCCTTCCCAACCATGGCTTTTGGGCTTTTTTAAAATGTTGATAATTGGTTAAAGGAGAGGCTGTGGATGCAAGTGTACAGATTTTCACCACTTTTTTGCCCGTTTGGCCTTCCGTGACATCCTCTCTCTTTAAGATACAGCAGTGGATGCACTATTGATCATTATTTCTGTACTTTTTATATTACGTCTGGCATTAGTCTGAACACGGCTCTAGCTTTCTCTGGCTATTAATTGTTATTGACAGGTTTCCTACCACGCCGGTCTGCTGCTGCTGGCTTGGTGCTGAGCAACAGGTGAATTTGACAAGGAGTGATTGACGGCTATTTGCACCACTTAGGCTGTGTCCTCAAGGTTTCTTCTGGAAAATATGCTCTGTGTTACATTGGTCTATACTGCATTACTGAAATCATAAATCTGGTTTTGATCAGATTACAATTACCCAGTATGTTCCATATTCATAATGTATTTCATAAATCTCTTCTGAAAAAATACTTTCCTCCTGTGCTCTCTGCATTTGTTGTCCAAGGGGAGTTGGAATATGAGGTGTAAAAAATTCTAGGCTCACACCTAGTCCAGAACTCGGTACAATATCTGATTCATTTAAATGACTATGGTCGTGAGGAGTGGACATGGGTCTCTGGGGGACAGATCTGGGAGACCTCGTTTCAGGGCTCATAGTCTGTATGTCCTATTCTGTTTATCTGTTCCGTGGATTCCTAACAACTACACATTTCAGGTGAGCGTCATTGGCCCTAACAAGGCCCTAATTTGTGCATTATAAATCACACAAATGAAAGCAGAAAAAAGAATGCTATCTGTGTATCATAAAGGAAAGGTACTCATTCCCTCTTGAGTTATGGACACATCAGGGAGATTTCCATGGTTTTGGATCATGATGGAGATTGGGAGAAAAGCGCTTATTGTCAGGGTTAGGCATGCGTCTAGGTGTGCCAGTCAGCTGTGGAGGAGATATCTGAACATTGCCACATAAGGTGGGCAAGTCAGAAAGGATTTCCAAACAGAACAACTTGCCTTCCTTCCTGGCCACCAGTGCAAATGGAAAGTTCCACCTATAAAGGATTTGTTTTTCCCGAAGGATGTCCAATAATTGTTTCAAATGTTGTCTTTTCCTTAAAGTTATCCACGGTAGGCCTAAAAAATAGCTAGATTGCCACTCAATTGAATTTTTGATAGCGTTATGACCTCACTTTTGTCATAATAGCCTCCTTCACTGTGAAATCATGCAGACAGCAAATCACATCTCTTGGCAATGTGGAAGAATTTTTGGGGCAGAGTGCCCTATGAGCTCTGTCCAATTTGATCTTGTGGACAGTAAGTTTTCCAGGGATCTTGTTGAAGATGGTGTCACGTATAGTGGATTGCTGTGTCATGACAAAAGTTTGCAGTTGCACACCGAGATACTATCTTCTTTAAGTCCAGTAACTTATGAAGTGGAGCCTTAAGGGATCAGACCTGTATTTCCAGCACGTCCCACAAATGGTTGGTCGAGATTGAGATCTGAAACATTTATTATTATATTTATGTTAAAGTGCCATTATTTCCAGGACGCTGTATATTCGAGGGGGTTTACATACATAATAACCTGCAATCACTATATTTATTCCAGTAGTTTCAAAAAGACCAAAACTGCACATATTATACCCAATCTAAAATGTAACCTTTATTTATTGTATCTTAATAAAAAATAGATACACTCGTCCCTAGAAGAGAATTTCTCAAGAACAAATACTTTGCAAAATATTATCTCCAATATTACACAATATCTAGTGCAATGTGAATAACCTATGGGCAAAAAGGATACACACATATGCAACACATTGCTCACAAATATCTACTATGGTGGACATAAACAACTCACAGTTTGATGACCAAGGATGTTCTAGTCTGAGGAATATACCCGACGATGAAAAGGTTTGTTAAACAAGGATGTTCAGCATAAAGAATGGGCCCAACAATTAGAAAAGGAAAGTTTCTCCAGAATATCGTATAACATCGTGTTTTCCTTAGATGAGAACATCCTTGGTCATCAAACCATGAGTTGTTTATGTCCACCATAGTAGATATTTTTGAGCAATGTGTTGCATTTGTGTGTATTCTTTTTGCCCATAGGTTATTTACATTGCACTAGATCTTGTGTAATATTGGAGGTAAAATTTTGCAAAGTATTTGTTTTATAGAAACTCTTTTCTAGGGTCGAGTAGAGGTTATCTACATTTTATTAAGATGCAATAAATAAAGGTTATGTTTTAGATTGGGCATAATATGTGCAATTTTGGGTTACATACATAGCATATGTCAAACAGGTATAATGGTGACAATAAATGATTGACAACTGATACGGAGGGATAGAGAACCCTACCCCAAAGCCCTACAGCGAAAGAGGAAAGAGACAGAAGTTGAGGGCAGACATGTTTGTGGGGTGGAATAGTGGCAGCAGGGCTATTATATGTTATAGGCTATCCTCAAGAAATGGGTTTTCAGGTTGCTTTTGAGGCATTTACACCATTTACCATGTAGTAAAAATACCATAATAACTTTATCCTTCAGGTTGTTATGATTAGAGTAATATAAATTTTTTGGGTCCTTTCATTCAATAAAAACATTTTTTAAAATATATAAAAATATAGATTTTTTTGTGTACTCTCTTTATTTACCATCAACTGACCTATGTAAAGAACTAATTTTTTTAGGTAACTTATAGGTTCCATAGGTGTCATTTTGAGGTTCATACAACAATTTGATTCCTTTCATTTTTTTATGCAGTGAATAAAAAACATAAAGTTTGTCTTTTTTAAAATTTTGAAGCCATTCAGATGTCGCAGTTACTGTTGACTGTGGCATCTAAGGAATTAAATGACAGGGATTAGCGTTTCCTCCAATCCCAACTGTAAGAGCAGGAACCTAGATACAGTATATTCAGACAGCCCAGCTCTTGCTTCAACCAGCATGAAACATCAATGGTAGCTTATTTCTGCCCTACTAATAAAAGGTGCATGAGCAGGAATATGGCCCCTTAAAGGGGTTGTCGTAGTACAGGCTTTCGCAGGCATCTTTGTATTTTCTCAGTTTCAAATTCAGGGGCTGGTCTCTCTTCCCAGTAGGCATCTCTGCCCTCACTGAAGAGTTTTGACCTTATCCTTCCCCCCTCCCTTTTCCTGCTCCCTCCTCAGTCCTCGTTCTGTGTGAGCAGGGGAAGGAAGAGGAAGTCACAGCTCTTCAGACCTCGTGCAATGGTCAGATTTAGGGCGACATGTATGAACGGGCTTTACGCCTGTTTTCTGGCATACACTGCGCCTCCCAGCCCGAATCCCGCTGTTGGACGCAGCGTTCGCCTCTTTCGGCTGCTGTCCGCATGAAGGGGCGGGCAGTGGGCGGGCAGTGGGTGCGGTGGGGCGCGGTAAAGGCATTCCGGGGCGGGACGCGGCGCGCTCGTATAGTCCGAGGCATGTACCATCGCGGCTCGCCAAATCGCGGCGCTCGGCAGCTCCGACAAGCAGACCAGGTTTTTTTTGGTCAAAAACCTCCGGCAGAGGCGAAGGGGAAGCGGGTTTCCCAACATGCGAAAAAAGCGGAGGGGAATTTCGCGAACAGAAGTCTGGGCGCTCCGCTCCGACAAGCAAAAATTGGTCAAAAATGCCCCGGGCCCGGAGGCGAAGTGAACAAGAACGGAACATGCGGGGAAGCAGATCAAAAGATCGCGACAGAAATCTCGGCGCTCCGCCCTTTGCAGCAGGAGAAATGAATAGGAAAAAAATCCCCTTTTTTAATAAAGGGGGAAAACGTGCTAAGAGGGGTCAGGGAAAAAAAAAACCCAAAAATAAAAAAAACCATCATTTTTCCCCCAAACCCCCTGAACCCAAAAAAAACAAAAGAAAAAACCCGGGGAAAAAGACATACAAAAACTCTGAAACCTTTTCTCATGTCGGCGAAAAACCGGCCAAATCAAATTTGGGAGAGGAAAAGTAAAAACCTTTAAAAAGCAAGGGGAAAAATTTGCCCCAATAAAAAACCCCCGGCGGGAAAAATTTCAAAAACAGTAAAAATGTTTAAAAAAGAGCTGATTGGCGAGAAAAACCCCGGGGGTCTCGGCTAGCTAAAGCCTTTCAGAATATGAGCGACAAAAAATTTCCCATTTTAAACCCTATGGAGAAGTGTAGACCATTCAGAACCCCAGGGGCGGGTTTAATTTCAAAATACAGTAAAAAACCGAAAAGAGCTTTTTTGGTTTGGAGCAAGGGGGGTTGGGCTAGCCCCCAAATTTCGAATAGGAGGAAAAAGGGCCCTTTTAAAACCCCTATGGAAAACTGTAGCCCCAATCAAAACTCCAGGGGGGAAAAATTAAAAAATCCCAAAAAAGGGGGACGGGAAAAGATCTTATTGGCGAGCTAGGGGGGGTTCGGCTAGCTCCCCAATCAGAGTGCGAGTACTTCTACCCTTTTTCCCAAAAAATGGAGGAGGGAGCGCACTAAAATCTCCGCCCTAGTGCCCCCCCGGCATGAAAAAATTTAATCAACAAATTATTTTTTACAGTGAAAAAACATTCTCAGATAAAGCCAGAGAAACCTTTTTTAAAAATAAAAGCAGTTAAAAACCCGAAAAAACGCGTTCGCCCGCCGAGCCCGGCGCACATGGGGAAATTTTCCAAAGAGAAATTTGGGCCGGGGAAAGACAGAAATTTAAAAAATTTGAAAGCATTCTCATTGGTTTTCCCAAAAACCACCCAATCAAATTTAGGAGCGCCAATGCCCCAAATTAGTCCAAAGGGGAAAAATTTGTCCAATCAAATGGGAGCACAGGGGGCCCATTCTATCCTTTGGAAAAAAAATGGCCCTTCATTTTTTCAAAGGGGGACATTTTTCAAAATACTTAAAAGGCGAAACGAGCTAAATTGGTTGAAGCAGGGGGGGCTCTTTCCGCGGAACCCAAATCAGAGCGCAAAGTTTGCTTTCTAAATAGAGTTCTAGGGGAAAATCGAAATTTAAAAAAGGCCCCGAAATTTTGGGGGACAAGGGGAGAGCGAGCGACGCTCCTAGGGGTTTTTCCCTAATCAATTGGTATAAAAAGAAATGGCAAAAAATCAAATTAAACACTACAGAATTTGTGCCGATTGTTTTAAAAAAGGAATATAAATGTGGCAAAGGGAAATAAAAATTTGAAATCAAGAAAAACTGTTTTTTTTTTTTTTTAAATTTTCGATGCCCCCCTTTACAAAATTAAACCCTTTGGGCCCAAATGAAAATAAAAAAATTTAAAGATGTTTTTATGGTCTTATTTTTTTTTTCTTTAAACCCCCAAATTTTTTTTCGTTTATAAAACACATGGCACAACTTCTTTTGTTTTATAATTTGTTTTCCCGGGGAATGTACACTTTTATACCAGTTTGGGAAATTAAAGAAAACCCCTTAAAAGGTCGCTCGCTTTTCCCCATTGGTCCAAAATTACGGCGCCTTTTTTAAAAATTTCAAATTCCCAAATAGAATTTTTGAGAAAGCAGCTCGGGGCTTGTTTGGGTTTAAGCAGGACAAGCCCCCCGCTGCTTAAAACCCATCAGCTCGTTTCTACCCTTTTTACTGAATTTTGAACTGTCCGCCCGTGGTTTTTGTGTAAAGGAATCCCTGCTAAAAATTTGGGAACTTTTTTTTACGGGGGTTTGCCCAAAATTTTGGGCCCTCAGTAAAGATGGGGGATTTGTCTCAGCGGGTCCCAATCTTGTTTCCTGTTTCCTGTTTTCAGCATATATAAACTCCCTCAAGCCTTTTAAACCCCTTTGCTTGAGTATTGTTTTTAAAATCCCCCTGTGCAGTCCTCTAGCCTGGAACTTGAAATTCCCCCGTTAGTTTCCTCCCCTTTTGGGGGTTTACCCTGCAAATTTAAAAAACCCCAACTGTCATTAAAACTGTGCTCCTCCTGACTTTGCCTAGGTTCCAGTCTACATCCCCGCTGCCTCCTGTTCCAGTCTGCTTTGGCCTTTCCCGCTGTGTTCAAGCCAGTCCTAGCCATTGGATTCAGCTGTATCCACTAGTACCCTTTGAAAAGGATACTCAATCCACAAAAGGGGGCCCGCTGGGGTTTGGAAGTCCAAAAAGCTCCCTCAAACAGCTTCAGACTGCTATGGCTAACATGCGCACCGAGATCCCAACATTAAAAGAAAATGTGCGCTTTAAAGGGCCCCAAGGACGGGCCCATAATACCCAAAGTGTATGGACAAGCGATTCGGGAAACAACTTTTAACGGTGCACGCATTACCCGCCCGGGTGGCCCACCTGGAGAGTCAACCCTCTGGACCCCCCACTTCGGCCCCCTGCATGAGCCCAAAATTTGCCCCCCTTCAAATTCGGCGGAAAATCCGAAAAATTTCCGGGGGTTTCCTAAAATCAAGGGTGGGCTATACTTCGACGCAAACCCTGCGAAAATTTCCTACCGACAGATCAAAAGCCCCTGGTTTTTCATTTTTGGCCTTTTTGACACACAAAGCTTTTGCCGGGCTACCCCTTTTAAAATTGAAACTCAAGACGCCCGGCTGAATCACCGGGAAAATAGATTTCATCACCCCATGAGTCAAAATGTTTGAGGGATCCCAATGGGGGGGTTACTGCTGAAGTGTTTTTACTACCCTTTTGCCCCAAAGGGCAAAGGGGCCCCATTTGCTGGGGAAACCCAAATAAATTCAGAGGTCCCCCGGGTCGACCCCAAACGGGAAAATGAGCAGCGAAATTGTTTTTTTTTTGGGAAAGGACTTGCAGTGCAGAAAAGGGGCCCTTCCCTTTGCAGGGGCCCCCTTTTAAAGGTTTTTGGGAGGGACTTAATTTAAATCCCCTGCTTTCCGAATCGTTCCCACTTTTCTGAACGACGACAGGAGGGGTTTGGGCTACTCAAAAAATTTTGATACCAAGCAGTTTTTCCCCCAGGCCCCTTTCAGTTTTCCCCAGGCCCCTCAAGGAAGACCCACGAGAGCAGGAATTGACCCCAAAACCCAAGTCTTTTCCCTATTAAAAACGTGAGGGAAACGGAAAGAAGGGACCCTCGCCCCCGGGGAAAAGGCCTATGCTTCTTTTTGGGGAAAAGGTCTGCCCACTTTTTTAAATAAAACTGCCCAGCCGCCACGGAAAAGGGTTTGGCACCAAACAGGGATCCGGACTCCTCGGGATGAAGAACCATTGCTTCGGGAGACCGATTTAAACGAAAGGGGCATTTGCCCAAATTTCCATCTAAAAAAAGGGCACCTCATAAAAGAAAAGAACAAAACCCCTCATTGTTTCCCCTTTCCCATCAAGTTCCGGGTTTAAAACTCTCAATGGGAAATTACCTCAGCTAGGGTAGACTGGGGGGGAGTGGCAATTTCAGGGATTTTCCCTTTTGCTCGGGAAACCCATGGGGTTAAGATCCAGAAGAAACTCTCAACCTGTGGTAAGGGAAACTGTAAGATGGATTTTCCACTGAACTCAGGGCCAGTTACCAAAGAAGGAAAAACCCCTCGGATTTATTAAAGACATCCCATCAACGTGAAGTCCTGTCCTTTTTCCCACGGGTCTCCCTTTTCCCCCACTTCCCCGCAACCTAGGCCTTTCCGTGGGGGGCAACCCAGAAAAACCCCGTTTTCAAAAGGGAAAAACCCAAGGGGATAAGCTTTTCCCCAAAGGGGGTGTCCTTTTCCCCAGCTCAACCCGAACAATGGCCCAGAAAATCCAATCAAGGGCAACAAAATATTAGAGCTACCCTCGGGAAAACGGGAATTTTTTCAGACATCCGCAGCAAAAAAAAAATGCAGACCACTCCCCCCGCATCGACCCTTATGGGTTGCCCCATAAAACTTGTCCCAGGTGCACCAAAAACCTTTTGGAAAAAATCTACCCTTTGGCAGGTCCTGAATTTTAAAAACCCTCAAGGGTTTCATAGAAGAAAATCGGCTAAGGGGTTCAAAAAGCCCATCTTCCTCACCCCGCGGGGGCTCCCATATTCTTTGTTAAAAAAAAGGACGGGTTTCCCTTAAAAACCTTGTATTTTATTACAGAGAACTTTAAAAAAAAATTCCAAAAAAAACCTAGATCCTTTTACCATTGATCCCTTAGCTACCCGGAGAGATATGACATGCGAAGATTTTTTTCCCAAAATTTGAAACTTCGAGGCCCTTAACTTTGGGCCGTATCAATTGGAATGAAAGGGGACGGGTTTTTGGGCCCCTTTTCGGAAAACTTTTAATATTGTGTTAAGCCTTTTTGGGTTTGTAATTTCCCCCGACACCTTTCAAAAATCTCGTCAATGACTCTTTAGAGGGCCTCCTTTTTTCCAGGTTTTATTGCAACATCTGGGGCGATTTTCCTGATTTTTTTCCAACCAATGGGATGAACAAAAGAGGGCCAAAGTCAAGCTTGTTTTTGGGGAGGGTAAAGAGAACCAAATCTACTTTTAAAATTGAAAAAAAAAAATTCTCAAGACCAAAATCCCAAAATTTTCCCCTTTGGGTTTTATAATTTTTACCTCAAAGGTCTACAGAGGACTCTAGTAAATCAAAGCAATAATAACTGGGGCCAAACCCCCCGAAAAAAAAAGATGTCCAACGTTTCATAGGTTTTGCCAAATTCTATAGAAAAGCTTCATCAAAATTTCCCGGGAAAAAATTTCTCCCCTCACACAGTTGACTTAAAAAAAAATGCCCTTTTTTTTGGTCTCCTCAAGCACAAGAATCCTTCTCTCTTCAAAGTGCAAGTTCACTACAAGGGCCCCCTTTTATTTGTTTTTTCCTGACCCAGGAAATCGCCCCTTTATTGTGGAAGTGGATGCTTTTAAAACTGTGCTGTAGGGGCTATTCTGTTCAGAGAACAGGAGGGCAAAAGTTTATTACATCCTTGTGCATTTTTCTCCCCCCCGTTTTCCCTTGTGAGAAGAAATTTTGATGTGGGGAAAAAAGAACTGTTAGCTATTGTTTTCAGCCCTTTAAGGAATGGAGAATCATCTTCAAAAGGGAAACCCCACAAACAAAAAAATTTTTCTTTCTGATTTACCGTAATCTGGGAAATTTGTTAGATCGGCCAAATGCAAAACTCCCGCCAAGCTCGTTGGAGGGATTTTCTTTTAAACCCAAATTTAACTTTGAAAACCTCGTACAGGCCCCGGGTCCCGTAATGAAAAGGGGGATGCTCATCAAGAATGTTCTCCAAAGGGTTCCCAACCCCCTACTATTCCGCCTAAGACCATTGTTCCTGAATTTTTAATGTGGTGGGAGTAAAATCCCTAATAAAGACTTGCTTAAAGAGATAAGAGAGGCCCAGACAAACCCACTTTCCTTTTGTCCCCCCCCTGAAGATGTTTCAATTGGTTTCTTAAGAACAATGTGGACCCAAAAGCAGCAAACTCTATAAACCCCAAACAGGGAGAATGAAAAATTTCCCGAGGCTAAACCCATGATTCCCCAAAATTGCCCGGGCACAAAGGGGCAGAAACCCAAAAAATTTTTAACCCGATTCTTCCTGTTTTGGGCCCCAATTTTCTAAGGATGGAAAAAAATTTGGGAGCCCTCTTGGACTTGTGCTAGAGCAAGAATCCACGTTCTTACACCCCGGGCCTTTCTACAGCCATTTTCCCTCCCCTCTCGCCCCCGGGGTTCGATTTCCCTGGACTTCGTCGTGGATCACCCACCCCTAAGGGGAAGAATACTATTCTTGTGGGGATTGACCGGCCACCAAGGCTGGGACAAAATTTTTAACCCCGTAATGGCTACCCCCCTGCTAAAGACACCCGCGGATCTCAAATTTTAGAATGTGTTTTTTTCCCCTTTATGGAGTCCCCCGATGAGGTTGTCTCGGAGTGGGGGCCCAAATTTTCATCAAAAATTTTTTTTGGAGGGTTTTTTCTCAGCACCCGGGGCAAAAGTTTTCAAACAAAAACCCCCCTTCCACCCCAAAATTTAAAAAACAGAAGAACGCACAAATCAGCCCTGGAAAAGAAACCCGGATGCTATATTTGCCCCCTACAAATGACTGGGGTTTTCTGCTTCCGTGGCTGAATTTCGTACAAAAAAATCCCCAAATGCCTCCCCCAAACAGACTCCCCCCTTTGCAAAAATTGGGGATACCAAACCAAGAAATTTTTCCTAAATTCCCCCTTTTTTCCACCTTTTTTCCAGCTGCTGCGGGAAAAGGGTCTCGCATTACAGCAAAATTTTCAAATACTAAAGGAAAAGCTAAGAGGGCTCAAGAAAATACAAGAAAAATGGCAGATAGCGTTTGTTTGGCCCAAACCCAACTTTTAAGGGGGGATTAAGGGATGGCTTTCTACCAAAATTTAAAAATTAGAGTTCCTTCCCCCAAAATTGGGGCAGAAATTTGTTGGGCCCCTATGGGTTATCAAGATAAATTTGTCCAAAAGCTGTTCGGCTCAAGTCCCATCATCTATGAAGTCCAACCCGTGTTTTCCCTGTGTCTCTACTAAAACCTGCTGGGGCCCATCCCCTTTTTCCGGACGGGGTTTTTTTCCCCTCCCCGATGCAGTGGGGATTGATGGGGAAGAACATTTTTTTGTGGGGACAAATTCTAGACCCCAAAAATTTTCAGAAACCAGGGTACAATACCTCATTAAAAATTGGGAAGGTTTTGGGCCCGAAAAAAAATTCGTGGGAACCCGGGAGGGAACATCAATGCTCCAAAATGATAAAACAATTTCAATCAGAGACATCCGGAAGAAACCCAATCAAGGGATCACCGAAGGGGCCCCTGTTTGGTGGGGTAATGTTTAGGGAAACTCCTGCTTTTTGACTGGAAAAATTTTTTTACTGTGTTTTGCCCTTAAGTTTGCCCTCAGAAAGATGGTTTGGGTCGTTGGGCTCAGCGGGTGCCCCTCCCTTTTTTCCTGTTTCCTGTTTGTCAAGGGATATATAAAAATCCTCAAGCCGTTTTTCTTGCTTGAGTTTGTGTTTTAAGCCCCTGCTTTTGCTCCTCTGCCTGGAAAATTGCATTCCCGTTTTTTCCTCACCTTTGGGTTTACCCCGGGAAACCAATACCCATCGTGTCATTCAATGTGCTCCCCTGACTTTGCCTAGGACCAGTCTAAAACCTGCTGCCTCCTGTTCCGTCTGCATTTTGGGCCCTTTCCTGTGTTCAAAAACCAGTCCCCACCAAAATTTGGGTTTCCCCGCTGGGACCCCCCCAGTTTTCGTGAAATTTTGATTGGTGTAAACTTCCCCATAGGCTAGGGAAAGGGACTTTTTTCCCCTATTCTGATTGGTGAGATACCAAGCCCCCGTTTAAACCAGCCAATCAGCTGTTTTTAGCATTTTTTTTGTAAATTTTTAACATCCCCCGTGGATTCTGATTTGGGGTAAATTCCCCCTAGGGTAGAATGGGACTTTGTCCCCTGTATTCTGAATTTGGGCTAAACTTCTCCATAGCCAGAATAGGACTTTGTTTGCTCCTATTCTGATTGGGGAGATAGCCCAAACCCCCCCTTTTTCTCAGCCAATCAGCTGTTTTTTTTGCATTTTTACTGGGTTTTTGAACAGTCCCCCCGGGGAATTTTGATTGGTCAAACCTGCCCCCTAGGTTTTTTAAAAGTTTTAGTGTCGCTCCTATTCGATTGGCCGGGTTTTTTGGCGACCAATTAAAAATAGGTTTTTTTGAATTTTAAATACTGGATTTCCCCGGCCTTTTTAATAACCTAATTCCCTTGGGGGTTTGGATATTTGGGGGGTGATTTTTTTTTTATGTAAAAATTTTTTTTTTTAAAAGTTTCAGCCCTTTTCCTGAAATTAAACGCCTTTATAAAGGCCTTTTTTGGGTTTTTAAAATCCGCCCCCCCACATGTGGAAAGATTTTTTCGCCGCTCCAGCCGTCTCGCCTTTGGGACCCGATTTTCGGGGCCCGGTCCCGCACGGCGCCTAAGTCCCGCACTGTCCCCCCCGCACCCGGCAGGGGCGGGGAAAATTTTCCCCGCATGTATGGTCCCCACACCCCCCGGCGGGCCAAAACTCAGACGCAGCGGCCCAAAATTCGCCCATTCCCTACTGCGCCCGACACGCTGGCGAGGCGCCCGGGGGACTTTACATTATATGTAGAGGGGCGGCCCCTCCCCCCACATAAATCAGGCACAATTCCGCCGGGAAACTGGCGGAAAAAAGGGCGCCTCAACCCCCCGAGCTTCCCAAAAGTGGCCCCTTTCTGGGCCCGGGGGCGCCCCCCCTTCCCTTTCCCAAAACTCCAATCCTTGGGAACTGGGAAAACCTGCAAATTTTTGTAAAAACCGTTATAAAACCAGCCCCCTTAAAAATTACGAAAGTGTAAATTTTTAAATTTTGTTTTGTAGAGTGTATTATATGTTTTTTTAAATGGGGGTTTGGGAAGTGAATGTTGCTTGGGTTTAATCCTTCCAAAAAAAAGCTTCTCCCGGAAGAGGGAAATTTCCCTTTCCCGTTTTCCCCACAGCCAGGGGGAAATAAAGCACAGAGAGACAGGACAGTCAAAACACATGCACCGGAAACCGTCCCCAACCCGGGGTTTAACGAAAAAAAAAAAAAAAAAAAAAAAAAAAAAAACAGGCCCGCTAAAACACAGTAAAGGGGGTTTTGGCCCCGACCCAAAAGTTTAGATTTAAACTCTAGACACCCCACCCGAAAGCTAATTTTCTGCTATACTAGATGATTTAGGTAAAAAACAAAACAAATTTCAAAATTTTTGCTTATTTTTACTGTTTCCATCAAAAGATATGAAATTGAAATGAGAAAATCCCTTCAATGACTACTGTAAAATCCATATTTGTGGTCACTGAAGGGTTCACAGCTGAAAATACATACCTAGCTAGTCTTCTTCTAAACAGAAAAGTTAAAAAGAATTTTATTCCCAAACTAGGCCCAAAGCTTCCCAATTTAAAAAAATACATATAAAATTTAAAAACCAGGCTTTTTTAGCTTAAGGCAATTTGCCAGGATGGATTTACCTTTTAAATTTACTTCTAAGCTGAGAACTATCTATGTAGTTTCAGGAAGTGAACATAAACAAGACAGTTTTCATGCACTAACTAAGATCTTTAAAATTAAAATGGATTTAAACATAAATCATATAAGAAAGCCATGTTTTTCAATGAAATAGTGAATCAGATTATGTAAAATTAGAAAACCTACTCAATGTTACTACCTCTTGTGTTTAAGGGTAGGGATAAATAATACCTGCTACTCAGGTATCTAAAAAGTTAATAAATTCATTCTGCTTAATGGCGGCTGGGTAGAATAAGGAGTTATTGTTTACTTCCTTGATACCCTAAGATAGTGTTGACTTTTTTAAATTGTTTCCAACTAGCCTAATCAAGCTATCATGTTGCCTGATGCCTCTGACAAGAGGCTGAATAAAATCAGTTTCAAGCAAGGACTTTCACGGAGGTCGCGGGCTCCGCTGCCCCCCGCGACCGTCACCCTGCTCGCTGGGGATCTGCGCGTGGCCGCTGCTCTAGGCACACGCGCGCCGACTTCTCTAAATTTAAAGGGCCGCGTCCGATAATTCGGTCCATAGTCGGGCGCTTAGTTCTGATTTTAAGATATCCACCCAACAACTTCCATGCCCAGTCTTGTGTTGGTATGTTCTTGGTTGCGTTTTGACGTAGTTTTGGAGGTTTAGTCTTGATAACCCGTGTTGTACCAGTCGCTTTGCTCACTTTTCCTGACTTGCCTGTTTGCGCCTGCCTGGACGTTTATGGCCGTTTTGACTACGAACTCTGCCGCTGCTGACTTTCTGCCCTGTCCCGACTACGCCTCGGATTTACGTTTCGGGTACCCCGGCTGTTCAACCCCAGTGCCATCGCAAGCAATTCACCGTCCAGGAGGGGGTAACAACTGGTAGCCTCACGCCGCAGCAAGGTCATCCCCGCTTTGCGGCGGGCTCTGGTGAAACCGGGGTGCTACTTAATTCCGTTCCCTGGCGTGGCTTAGCTATCATCGCATTTGCGTTTGGCCAGCGGATCCACTCTCCGTAACAGTCAGACCGGCCATGGCTTCCTCCAGTGCTCCTCTTGCCTGATACTCTGGACATAACTACAGCTGTCACAAGAGAGTAACGTATATCGACCAGCTAGCGGGCCTTGATATGCAGAACCTGGCGACTCGTCTGCATCACGGGCTGCCTGTCCCTGCACTGGATCCAATTGCTCCGGCATCCATTGCTCTACTGTTCGGCACCTGGTCCTTCTCTGCATCAGCCACTCCCCTCCGCTACGATGGAGACCCCAAGAAGTGACGAGGGTTCATCAGCCCGTGCTCCATCATCGAACAAATGGGGCACCAATTCTACCAGAGCGCGCCAAGGTGGCCTTAATAATCAGCCTCTTGTCTGGAGAAGCCTTGGCATATGTCTAGCACTATGCCGATCGAGTGGTGGAGGGGGTATCCTTGACGGCGCGGACTCTAAACTTTCCTCCGGGGGTTCTGCACCGTGTCTTCGAGGAACAGGCGTAAATACTTCATTCGGCTGCCGCAGCGCCTCTTGCTCCGCTACGTCAGGGCGACACCACACAAGTCAGGTCATGTATAATCGGTGCAGTTTCGCACTTCCACTTCGGAAGCTGGATTGGAACAACGAAGCAGTTGGTTGGCGACCATTTGGAAAGGCCTCTGGGGCGGAATCAAAGGAGTTGCAGGCTCGCCGCTCGGGAATTATACAGCTGCCTTAGGATGACCTAATCCATTTGGCCACACCCGATCTGGATATTTCGCCTTATGCCGAAAGGCAACAAGAGCTCCGCCTACAACGGGAAAGTACACGGTCCACCGCCGTATTCCCCTGCTTGGCTCCCACGTTCCAGCGGTCACCCCTTCCTCCTCCAACGGCATTGAAGAGGAACCTATGAGGTCACGCCTCGCTCCCGCTCGCACACACCTGTCCCAGAGGGAACGTTCTCCAGCATGTCTGAAGGCAGCTTGTTTATTGTGGCGGTTTGGCCATCTTCATTGGGACTGTCCGGTGCGCTCGGGAAAACTTGCGCACCTTGGGCTCGTAGGAGAGGCGACCCTAGTGTCAGGAGCCGGCCTCCTCCCCGTTCTGACATGCCCGTATATATTGGTTGCTTCCCGGACAAACCCTTTAGGCCACCGCTCTTATGATCTCAGGATCAGCAGGAAACTTCATAAGCCACGAACTTGTGGACCAGGTTTCGTTTCCTGTGACTCGTTGCAGAGAAGACAAACTATGGTTCGTCTCCTCGGGTCAGTGGCGGAAAGCCTTAGAGGACGCGATCCGCTTCCTTCACGGCCCCCTTTTCTTGCAAATTGGGGGCCCTTCACAAGGAGGACTTTGCAACTTCTTGTCCTGCCTCGATCCTCCTCGGAGATTCCTTTTTGGGCCTTCCTTTGCTACCGAGCCATACCCGGATTTGGATTGGGCAGCAGGGAAGTCGATGCGGTTGGGGTTCGCGTGTCTCTCTCGTTGCCTGGGTCCTAAGCCGCAAAACTCGGCCCTCAAGTCCCCCCTTCCTTGGGATAGGTCTGCCAAGCCTCCTCCAGGTCTACTTCACCATATGGGACTTTGCCGATGTCATTTTCGGCGAGTCAGGCTGATCCTCCACGCTCGACACGCCACACACACCGGCCATTATGATTGTCCCATTTTACTGAAAACTGGCTGTACTCCTCCCAGAGGGCGGGTTTTACCTCTCTCCGATCCGGGGAGACTAACTGCCGATGTCGAATACATCAAGGAAGAAGCTCGGAAAGATTCATCCGTAGTCCTCGTCTCCGGCTGGAGCTCGGTTCTTCTTCGTGGAGAAAAAGACGGTCCTCCCGGCCCTTGCATCGCTATCGGGGGGCTTGAATTAAAATTACATAAAAAAAACGTTCCCGTTGCCCTGATCTCCGAAACTCTTTGAGCCGCCTGCGTGGGAGCGGGAAAATATTTTTCTAAAACTGGATTCCGCGGGGCTACCATACTACATAAACCGACACATATAGGGAAGGCGAATGAATGGAAAACTGCATTTAATACACGGGACGGCATTTTCGGCGTATTTGTTTATGCTTTTGGGTCTCTACAAAGCCCCGGCCAGGGCACGTATATCAGAACTTTGTTAATGAGATCTTTCGGGCCCTACTCTATGTATGAGTAATCGTCGAATTGGATCGATATTCTCATCTTTACTCCTGATCTCGAGATCATCGCCCATGTCGCCAGGTCCTCAGGCAACTCGCTCTATAGCTCTTTGCCAAACCCGGAAATGTGCCTCTTTGAATTGTGCCAGCTTACCTTCTTCGGGTACTGTCTTTATAAGGGTCTTTCCGGATCGGATCCTCCAAACTCTTCACGGATGCCTGCCAGTGGCCTCAACCGGTGGGCCTTCGGGCCATACAAGTTTTCTCGGGATTTGCTAATTATATAGGCAATTTATCCCCCACTTCCCTCTACACTGTGGCTCTTGGTGGCCTGACTAGGAAGAATGGCCAAATCCCAAATCATGGCCCCAGAGGCCCAAGAAGCCTTCAACTGTCATTAGCGGCATTTGCTTCGGCTCCGGTTTTCCTATCTCGCCCGACCCTAACTGTCGTTTATTCAGGAAGTGGATGCTTCTTCGGTCGGCGCAGGTGCTTGTCCTCCTGCAGAGATCCTCACGCTGGTAAACTACGTACCTTGTTGTTTTTTTTTCTCAAGACATTCTCTCTGCGAGGAAGTAAATATTACCATAGGGTGATCGTGAATTCTTATGGCATAATGTGGCTCTAGAAGAATGGGTCATCTGCTGGGGGGCTCACCACCCCTTGACATTTTTCACAGGTCATAGAACCTTCTGTACCTTTCAGTAGGGCTCAAAGCCACGAACCCCGGCAAAGCCAGGGGTGGTTCATATTCTTGCCCGTTTTGACTTCCACTACATTTATTGGGTCGGCCCGAGGGAAAAACCTCAGAGCTGAATGCTCTATCTCGTTCCTCGGATACGGCTGGGTCTTGAGCCTCCTCCCCAGCACATTGTTCCACCGGAGCGACTCGTTCACGGGCTGCCCGTGGCGGACTCCAGCACCTACCCCCGCGGAGAAGACGTGATGTGCGACCTGCTTGCGCCTAGAATCCTGAAGTGGGGTACACTCTTCTTCATACGGCTGGGCACCCAGGAGTCCCATAGGTCGCTTTCAATTGGTCTACCGATAATTACTGGTGGCCTACTCTTGCTCAGGACATGAGGGACTTTGTTCTAGCCTGCCCTCCTGTGCCCGTATTAAGTTCCTCGCCCTTCAAGCCGCGGGCCTTTTTCAAGCCGCTCCCGGTGCGGAAAAAACCCTGGACCCAATGTAGCCATGGGACTTTCAGTATGATCTCCTCGGACTACATCTGAAAACACCGGGTCATCTTGGGGGTTGTGGACAACCGACGTTTTTCCAAAATGGCCCACTTTATCCTCTGCCCCCAACTGGCCGAACATTTTTTCCAGTCACGTTTTCCGTCTGCACGGTATCCCTACACATATTGTCTCAGATAGGAGGGGAGTCCCCATTTATTGCTAATTTTTGGTGGGCTTTGTGTGGTAAATTGCAGGTCCAGTTAGACTTCTCTTCCACATTTACACCCCCAGACAATGGGCAGGTTGAGGAGGGGTTGGGTTTTTCTCTACACTCGCTAGGCGCGCGGCTCCTACTGTCGGCACTCTGCGCTCGCGCGCGCCCGCCGTCAAGATAACTGGTCTGATCTTCTTCCCCTGGGGCAGGTTTTCTTTAACTCTTTAGATTCGGGGATCTGCTGGGGCCTTCTGCCTTTTTTGTCTTGTTTGGGTTACATCCACGCCCGCCTCTCCCCTGGCCACTCGTGTCATGTCCCGGTGTGGATGCCCAAGTAAGGGACATCAAGGCTCTTCTGGCAGCTCACCACGCGCACGCTCAGCGCGCACTGCATACGGGCTTCTGCTCGCACCAAAAGCTCAGGCAGACAGGTACCGTTAGCCCCAGCCCTATTTGAGCCGGGCGATAGGGTTTTGGTTGGCTAACCCAAATAATATTGCCTTTCAGGTGCCTTCTTATCAAGTTAGGGCCCTAAATCCGTGGGTCCGTGTTGAGGTATACTGCAACGGACTTTAATCGGTTGTCCTACAAGCTCCGCTTGGCCTCCTACCCTGCGCATCCCGAAATCCTTCCATGTCTCTCTTCCATCAAGCGGTGGTACTGTGAATTGCTCTCCCAGGGGGCTGCTCTCGCCTTTCATCCTGTGGGCAACTCTGACACATCTTTCGCCAGGTCAGGAGGTGCTGCACAGAAGCAGTGGAGGGGGAAAGCGGTTCTTCCTCATTGGATGGAAGGGGTTCGTGGCCGGAAGGAGCAGGTGGGGAACTGGAGGCCAACCTGTCGCCCCTGACCTCCTCTCTAGGTTTCAAAAGGAAGAGGGGGGGAGACCCTAAGGCGGGGGGGGTACTGTCACGGGGATCGTGGGCTCCGCTGCCCCCTGCGACCGTCACCCTGCTCGCAGGGGATTTGGCACGGCAGCTGCGGCTGCCCGCGGATTTCCCCCCTGCTGTCCCGGTCCGGCGGCTGCGTCCCTTTACCTGTCCGCGCTCTGTGAATGCCGCTCCCGGCCGGTGCGTGCGCGATGGGGCCGCTGCCACTAGGCGCGGGCGTGCGTCGACTTCTCTAAATTTAAAGGGCCAGCGTACGATAATGGTCCATTGTCGGGCGTGGTTCTATTTAAGTTATCGCCCCCAAACACTTCCTGCCAAGTCTAGTTTGGTGTGTTCTTGGTGCGTTTATGGGGAGTTTTTGGAGTAACGTCTTGATTACCGTTGTACCAGTCCGCTTGCTCACGTTTCCTACCTTGCTTGTTTGCCGCCTGCCCTGGACCGTCTGCCCGTCTTTGACTCGAACCTTCTTGCCCTGACTTCTGCCTTTGTCCACTACGCCTCCGGATAACGTATCCTGTACCACGCTGTACCCCAGCTGCCATCGCAAGCAAGTCACAGTCAGGGGTAACAACCTGGTAGCCTCACGCAGCAGCAAAGTCCATCCCGCTTTGCGGCGGGCTCTGGTGAAAAAACGCGGGGCTTCTTAGCTTACCGTTCCCCTGGCGTGGCTTAGCTATCATCGCTTGCGTTGGCCCAGCGGATCCACTCCTCCGTTACAAGGACAAATATGACAGCTATGTAGCTGTAGTGGAAAGATGTTTATTTTTGTCTATTATTGGGCATGGTGCTCATGAAGGAAGTTAAAGAGGTGTTTTCACTATTTTGTTTCAGAGAGCCTGCTCTTCAAAGCCAGCTTCAGGCTTCCACTTCCTGGTTAGGCTGTGAGCGGCTCATCTAAAGTGATATCAGCTTTGCTGTTTTTAGATGAGTCTGTTAGGGGAACATTGCTATTAGAAGGGTTTAAATAGTAAGGCAGAAAACTACTGTACTGGCTTGGGCCGGCACCCAGTCAACGGCTGCACCCACTTCCCCAGTCTCCTGCCCGGCTGAGCCACAGTCCTCAGTCGCACCCACTCACGTGTCACGCTCTCAAGCCAACCAGTCTGTCTCTAGCCAAACACAGCGGTCAGGGACTACTCCTCAGTACCTGTTGACTTATTGTTGGTGTTGTTTTGCCATGTTCTACCACTTCTGCCCTGATCACCTGCTCATCTTCTGACTATACCTTTGCCTCATCCTCCTCTGCTCATCAACTGTCGCCGCGAGGACCTATGTTGGGGGTAGTGACCTGGAGGTTTCCTGCAACAAAGACCCCTTAGATTCTGCTCCTCAGGGTAGGTTACGCCCACCCTCTCCAGGTGACCTGGCAGATCCACTTCCTGTCTCTGGTGTCCCATTGTGACAGTATAATTGTGCCATGGATCCCACTGACATTCCTCTTCCAGACATACAAGATCTCACTGTGGAAGTTGCACACTAAGGCACCTATCAAGATCAACTTCTTCAGATGCAGCAAAACATTGCAGCCAGACACCCAGAGGCTTTTTCTGCTCTTGTTTCTGATCCAGCTTCTGCTCCGTTCCCGGCTATTCCAAGCAGCTCGTCCCTGCACCTGCCATTACCTTGTCACTGCAGCGGAGATCCCAAAAACTGCAGTGGGTTTCTAAATCAATGTACAATACACTTTGAGGTTATGGGCCAACAGTTCATCTCAGAATGGGCAAAAGTGTCTTTCATCGTCTTCCTGCCCGGCGAAACTCTATCCTTTGGAAATGAGGGGACTCTCTGACAGATTACTTGACAGATATCCCAGCTGCTCACCACAAGGTGTTTAAAAAACCTGGAAGCACTTCCTCTGCTGCTTCATCTCTTCTTCGCCTATGTCAGGCCTGGAATGATTAGACTCTGGTGGCTGGTTTCTGGTAAGGCCTATAAGGTAGCATCAAAGATGACCTTACCATTCGTGACCAGCCTACCAGCTTGGATGACCTCATCTCTCTGGTCATCCTCATTGACGTCCGCTTCTCTGAAAGACAGCAGGCGAGCTGCCAGCTACGAAGACTCTCCAGCTACAGTCTTCAGCTCACAGCCTCAATGGATTCCAGCTCGGCTGAAAACTTTATCCACTCACCAGTGGTTACCAATAATAACCTGCCTAAGACTCCTCTGGACAAGCATCTCTCTGTCTCCTCTGTCAATGCGGAGATCCTTTTGGGTACTATTTGGCTCTTTAAGAAACCACTTGTACTCTTAGTGGAAGTGCTGCACCAAGAGTGAATCTCCTTCCTTGTGCTCCCAGGCTCCTCCAGCAACCTGCTTCTGAGACTCCCCTGGCTACAAATCCACATGCGTTTTATTGACTGGAGAACTGGTTTGGTGACACCTTGGAGCCAGCAGTGCCTTTTACTCTTGCATCTTGGCCTCCCATCCTTCTTGACCAATCCGGCTTTAGGCCTACTGCTCCTACTCCTCCAGGACTCCCTCTTCCCTACAGGGACTACACGGATGTCTTCTCCAAGAAGTAGGCAGAGACACTCCCTCCTCATCAGACATATGACTGCCCCATCGAGCTCCAGCTGGGTACTACCCCTCCTTGGGGTAGGGTGTACTCTCCATCCCGACCTGAAACAGCAGCTATATCAAGGAGAATTTCGAGAAGGAATTTATATGCAAATCATCCTCCCCTGCAGGAGTGGGATTCATCTTATTTGAGAAAAAGGATGGTTCCTTGCAGCCCTGCATCGATTACATGAGTCTCAACAAAATAACTATAAAGAAAAGGTACTCTTTACCTCTGACATCGGAGCTTTTTGAAAGAGAAGACGTTATCTCCTCAGATCCTAAATTAGAGCTTCGTGGGGCCTTTAATCTTATCCTCATTAAACAAGGGCAAAAATGGAAGACTGCATTCAATACCCAAGATAGCCACTTCAAATATCTTATGATGCCCTTCATACTGTGTAACACCCCTGCAGTCTTTCGGAGTTTGTAAATTACATTTTTCAAGATTTACTGTACAAGTATATACTTGTCTACCTGGATGAAATCTTAATGATTTACACTTTGACGATTTACATTGATCACATAAATCTTGTGTATCTCCAAACTGCTCAGCACCTAAACCCCCATCAAGTTCACTGGTCTCTGTTTTTCTCCTGTTTCGATTTCTTCCTCCACTTTAGGTCAGCAGCCAAGAATGTCAAGGCAGTTGCATTATTTTGGGCCTCACACTTCTCAAATTCCATTTAGGACCTACAGCACATAATGTTCCAGGAACGCCTCATAACTGCAGTGCCCGTGAAGTTGCTTGAAATTTTTTCGAGGAAGACATACAGTATGTGTGTACTGTAGTAAGGAAACAAATTCTGTCATGGGGTCATGTCTCCCATCTTACCAGCCATTAAGGATTTTGCAAATCTCTTGGCTCTACTGGTGGTCAACTCTAGTGCAGGATGTTAAGGACTTTGTGGCCGCATTTCCTAACTGTGCCCATAATAGGAGCTCCCACCAGAACCCAACTGGTCCTCTACAGCCACTATCTCACCCATATTGCTGTGGAATTTGTCACCAATCTTCCACCCTCCTTGGGCTGCACTGTAATCAGAGTCATCATGGAATACATGTCCTAAGTGTACCATCCTCAGGCCTATGGCCAGGTGGAGAAGGTGAAACAGATACTAGGAAGCTATATTTGCCACTTCATGTCTGTATGACAAGATAACTGGATTACTCTGCTACTTTGAGCAGAATTCATTTATAACAATCACTCCAAGGAGTCCTCAGGTGATATCAATTTCTACTTCTTGTTTAGACAACATCCTCGGCTCCCACTTTTTCTTCCAGCCACCACTGATGTCATGGCAATTAATTCCTAAGTACACAACTTCCACCTGATATGGCAACAAGCTCGCTAAAGCCTTATTTATGCAGCTGCCTAGATCAAAGTACAGGCTGAAAAAAAGTGCAGACCTCCACCTGTGTTCCATCCCAGAGATAAGGTCTGGCTGTCTGCAAGAAACATATGCCTGGATGTACTGAGCATAAAGCTGGTACCTTGTTACCCTGGACCCTTCTCTATATTTGGAAAAATAAGTCTGGTGTTATGCAAGCTCCACCTTCCTTCACATCACTGTAGTCTCAATGCCTTCCATTTGTCCTTTTTCAAACCTCTAGTCCTCTAACCGGTATTCCCACAAGATGGTTGCCATGTCCATTATCTCTATGACTGAGGATACTTATGGGATGAAAGAGATTCTGGACATGATCCAAAACCTACCACCATTGACTGGAAGGGTTACAGTCCCGAGGAGAGGTTTTGGGAGTCTCAAGAGAATATTAACATCCATGTGTTAAACCAGTGTTTCCACAAACTCTAGGCTCAAGAGAGGGGGAACCATAAAGGAGAGGAGGTGTACTGTAGCACCGTGCCTGCTCCACCACTCACATATCTTGGCCACGTGCACTGTCCTTCTGGCCTCCTTGCCAGTATCTTCTCACTTTTGCTGCTGTTTCTGGCCGCATATTTCCTTCTGTCCCTTAAGGAGTGCGCAAGCGGACTCCTTCTAGTTTAGGGGCCAGCATGCACCAGCATGCACCAAACAATCTGTCTCCAGCCAACAACAGCAGACCATGAGCCTTTCAGGGACAGCTCCCCCAACACCTGTTGCCCAGAGTTGGTGTCAGTTTGCCATGTTCTACCACTCCTGTGCCATGTTCTACCACTCCTGTGCGTCTGGACTGCCTTCTTGTTATTGTTTCTTCTGGTTAACTTCCTGACTCTGCCTTGTCTGCCACCTGCCCTGACTGCTTGCTCATCTTCTGACGATGTCTCTGTCTCATCTTACTGTACCACGCTCCTCGACTCTCTGTCGCCATGAGGACCTATATCAGGAGTAGCCAGCTGGGGGTTTCCTGCAGCAAAGACCAACTGGCCTTGCGACAGGCTCTGGTGACTGGGAGTCCCTTAGAATCTGCTCCTCTGCTTAGGTCACACCAATCCTCCCAAATTTCCTGACCGGGGTTTTTTTTCAACTCCTGTTTCTGGGGCCCCCTTCGTGACAGCTACAGACTCAAAAGGGGTTAAAGTTTGTCATTAATATAAAAAACAAGCTCCTGTGCGCTGAATAAAGCCCCGAAACAGGAATTAAACATCACCGGGGTTTTGGGGGCCAAGCTGCTGGAGCGAAAAAAAAGGGCCCTGAAAACCAAGAGAAGCTTGTATACAAAACAGAATTTAAAAATTTTGTTATTGCCTAAAAGGGAAAATTGGGTTAAAAAAATCGGGAAAAAGCATTATATTAGAAATAGTTTTATTTAAACCTTTTGCCCCCAAGTTTAGAGCTAAATAAAATTTGTGAGAGAAACCCTTTGATTAAATGGGGAAAGAATTAAAGACTTATCATTTTTTAGAAAAAGGTCTCGTATTTAAATATTTTTGGTTTTTTCCTAAAACGCACATTTTTAAAGGATGGGACCAAAAAGGGACAACCCAAAAAAACCCCTTACCAAAGATTTAAGTATAAAAAATTTAATGAAAAATAAGAATTTACATTATTTTTCCTCCAATCCCAGATCAACCCCAAATTTTAAAAGATTTTCCCTCTGACCTCTGACCCATGGGAAATTTTAAAACGTAACATGCTTTAAAACCCATGCAAACGAGAAGTAAATAAAAAACCCAGTTTTGCCCAATTTTTGGCCTTTAAAATTTGTTTTTCACCTAAAAACCCTTTAAAACCCCATCCCCCCTATTTTACACAGTAAAAAAAAGAAAAAATTACAATTAAGTAACAATTTTCACTGCAATTACAGTTTCTTCAGCAACCCCCGAAGACCCTCAAATTCCTACATTATTTTCCCCAACGGGGTTTTAAAAATTGATAAAAAAGGCAGCTTATTACAGGACCCCAAAAAAATTAAACTTTTGCCCCTGATTTTTCACCCAAATTATTTTTGAAAAAAGGAACCTAAACCTACTTTTTTAAAATAAGCCCCAAATTTAACAAAAGAAAACACATTCAGGGTTTTAAATCCATTTTTTGGGATAACGGGTCCCAAAAATCAAAAACAAACCAAAAACCCAGGGGAAAACATTTTTACCTAAATAAAGAGTCAAAGATGGATGTTTGCCATTCAAGATTCTACCTTTTAAAAACCCCAAATAAAAAACCCCACCCCTTGGTTTTAAAAAAGCTTCCCCCCAAAAGGATTAAGGCTAAATTTTAACTGCCAAAGTTTGAAAAGGGCACGGTATTTATTTGATCAGATTTTTTAGATCACGTGACAAATTTAGGTTAAAATCGTTGCAAAAATCTTTTAAACCATCACCCCAATTTTGGGGCGTTTTCCTGTCATTTTGGGGGGGCCCGCAAATCAGCTTACAGAATAAGCGGGGTTTTTAAGTGGTTGTGCGAGCGTAAATGCCGGGGATTTGTTAGGGTTTTGAAATTTGGGCTGGAAAAATCCATGCCCTTTCTTTTACTAAAACCCACCCTTCCTGCCCTGATCAGTGTGGGGGTCAGTGTCCCCATAGCATAGGTTTTTGCACCCCGCCTCTTTTAAAAAAAACAGCTCAGCAAAATTTTTTCTTTTTTTTTCACAGAACGCTCAATTTTTACCCGTGACCTTAGAATTTATTAGATCAAGATTTGCAGTTTTAAAAAGGTGGGTTTATGCAGAAATTTTTTTTTAAAAAGGGGGCATCAAACCGCTGTAAAGGGCACGGGGGGCGGGGGGAGGGGGTGGGGGGGGGGCGGGCGAACACGGGAAAGCTCAAAAAAGGATACTGGTTTTTTAAAACAGCCAAAACGTTTTTTTAGACTTTGAAATTCCTTTTTTATTTAGGAAAACGATCTTTTTCTAGTAACGCAGGTCTACTGTTAGGGGCAAAACTCCACTTTTTTTTAAATCGTATACAATTTCCGATAGGTGTTCTTTTTAAATTTTTTCCCCCATTTCAGTTTTGGGTTGAAATAGCCACCTTGCATTTAAAATTTAAAATCTAGCAATTTTGTAGTCACCACATTTTAATTTGATAGGGGCCAAAAAAATCCCTTTTTTATTACCCCTTTATACATTTTCCCAAGAAAAGGGGTTTTATTTCATTTTTGGCGCAGGCCACCCTTTGGGTTTGGTTTAAACCCACCTTGCATTTTAAATTTTTTAAAATTGGGCCCAATTTTTGTAGTCACCACAGGTTTCCCTAAATATTTTGCCAAAAATCCCTTTTTAATTACCAATTTACATTTAAAGACAGGTTTTTTTTTTCCCATTTTTGGTCAGTCAAGTTTTTGGTTGATAACCCTACTTTTGGTTTTTAAAAATTTTTAAAAAACCCAGCAATTTTTTTTGGGTCACCACGGGTTAAATTTAAATAGGGCCAAAAATCCCCTTTTTAATTACCCGTAAAAATTTTTTCAGACAGGGGGTTTTTTTCCCCTTTTTTTGGGACGCCCAAGCTTTTTGATAAGATACCAAGGCACTTAAATTTCGGCCAAATAAATTTTGTTTTAAATTTGAAAGGGGATTTGAGAAAAGTTTGGATTTGCCGCCTTTTAATAAGGAGCATCCCAAAAACCCCTTTCCTTTAACCTTTCCCTAAAATTTTTTTATCTTTCTAAACATGGGGGCGAAATTCAGGTGAAAACAAAGCAAAAGGGGGGGGAAAGGACATGAAGGAAAGGTACGAGAAAAGGGTTCCCCTTCCATGCGGGCAAACAACCGCATGCCGGGGGAATCATCAGTTGCGGGAACCGCCCCCCCTGTCATCGGGGGTTTCAGGCCCTGTGAATCTCCAGAAACCGGGAACCCCAACGTCGCCAATCGTTCCAGGGTTTAAAGGGCAATCGCTTTCCAGTTTCTTACCCCCTTTCGCCCCCCAGCCCACGGCCACAAATGTCCCAAAAAGCAAAAACACTTTCCTTCCCCATACACCCAAAGGCACCCCAAATGCCCCCTTTCGGAACCCACCACGTGGTTTAACCCTTTTTTCCCTGAAGACCTCTTTTTTTGCCAAAATGCGGTTGGGGTTAAAAAGGGGATGTTAAAAGATCAAGAGGCCAAAGATAAATGATTTTTCTCGGGCTTTTGTTTCCCATTTACTGATCCCAAACCAAGGGGGGAAAAGGAACCCGGGGTCAATGGGCAAAAAACCCGGGCGGCCCGGCAACGCCTTGCATCCCTTTTGCTTGACCCCCGCGCCCGGGTTTTGCAAAATGCCCGGACCCCAAAGTCCCCTGTTTTTAAAGATGATATGAGGGACATTGCCAAACCAACTGGTTTTTTTCCGCAAAATTTGTTTGCGAGGGGCTTCATCCCCTGGATGGGGGAGGAAGACAAAGGGGTAGGGTCAGAAAACGGGCCCCCCGCCTCAAAAAGGGAGGGGGGCGGTCGCAGAAGTCTGCTGATTGTTTCCCGCCACCCAAACGGTCAGGGAAAACCCCCCCGCTCCCCTTTTTTGCCATAAAAAAAGGGTCCGGACCTTTTCAAGCCGGGGTTTTTCCTTTGAGAAACCCCTCAGAAAAACCCCCGCGATGTCAATGGCCCCTTTTTTCCCCAAAAAAGGGCCTAATTTAGGGGTCAAAAAAATTTTTATTGAGTAACCCACCACCAACATGTCAAATCACATGCAGCAAAATGCTTGAGTTGAAAGGGAGGCAACACTTGGCCAAAAAAGGCCATACCGACCCCGGGCCCTTTCCAAACCCCCTTGTCACCTCTGTCCCGGGCCCCCTTCTCCTCTCCCCACCCAACAAGCTTTCCTCAGCGCCCTTTAACTCCAGAAGTAAATGATCAGGGATCACCTCCGCTTAAACCTTCACCGCCCCCCCAGTCCCATCAGAAACCATCAGAGCCCCAATCCTACCCCTTCTCCTTCCAAACATTTTGACGACCTGAAACGCCGTACGGGCCGGCCAGTCCAAAGGCACCCAAAGCCTTTCTGGTCTTCCAGGTTTGGGGGAAAGAAAATTTTTAAAACCCCCAAAACCACCCCAAAGCCAAAAGCCTGAATGTCGCATTCCCAAGGTTTTGGGCCCTTTGGAAATTTTTGCCTTTTCCCTTTTGGGTGGACAAAAGATGGGTTTCCGCCATTTCAGGGCCCCTTTGCCTCCCCCCCATACCAGACCCCCGGCAGGAAATTTTTTTTGCCAGAAAACCCCGCCCCCGCCCTGGCCACCACATGTCACCAAAAATTTTAAAATAAAGGGCGTTGCCCTTAATCTGTGGCCGGGAAAATTCCACCCTTAAACCCCCCGACACATGGACTAAAAAACACGGCCAAGGCCGAAAAAACCAAATGACAGCTCACGGGTAGCTGGGTTTGGATTTCTTTTTTGGGGTCAAAGGGTGGCTCTCGGGCCCCGGGGGGCACCTCTTACAAAACCGCAGGTAGGGTGCAGGGCTTTTTTAAACCCAAAGGGCCCTCTGGTGGAAATCCCCTTTTCCCAGAAAACCGGGGGCCGGGGTTTTTGAAAAAAAATCTCCCTTGGGAACCATCCACACAAAAGGTTTCAGGAGCTGAAACGGCCTTCCCCCGCAAGGGAGCCCCGAGCGCGGGGCTGGGGACAAAGCCTTTCCCCGGGGGAAAGGGGTGGGTTTGTGCGTAACGGGCAAAATCTGCGGGCCCCCCCCTTTAAAGGGAACGGAAAGGGGCGAGCACATCCCTTGCCTGGCACATGCCCTAAACCCCTTGCCCGTCCAAAAAATTTTCTAAAAAAGCAAACCCGGGCCTGGAACTGCCTGTTTGAGGAAGGCTCGAGGTCGAGTTCGCCCTTCCCCTTGGGCCACCCCTTCTTTCCCCACCGGGCCCAGCTTTTTCCAAGCGCCCGCTCGCCCCCCCCACACGCGGTTCCCCCCTCTACATGCTCCAGCGTTTGGTAAACAGCAGCGCAATGCCAAACGCAGAAAACAAAAGGTGACCCCACCCCAACAACAGCGGGGGCGGCCCTTTCGGGGTGTTGACCCACCGAGAGTGGGAGGCGGGTGGAGCTTTTAACCCCCTTGGCCAAAATTTGAAGAAGCCCCCAAAAATTTGGTCCAGTCCCGGACAAACCCCTTTGGTCAGCATGGGGTTGGGGGTAAAACGATCTTTTGGACACCTGAAACAAGGGGGTCCCACCACCCGACGGGGGTAGGAGACGGACACAAAAGCGGACACGGACCCTTTTTTCTCTCCGTCGAATCCCCCAAGGCCCGCCATTTTTCTAAATTAAATATCGGCTTCAATAGGCATGGGGGGTCCAGGGCTGGGCCCAAAAGGCAGCGCTCGCTCTCAGGGTGCATCATCCGGGGCAAGCCCGGGGTGTTGAAGCTTTTGCGGAGGAACAAAAAGGGGAAAGGCGGGTTTCCTAGAAAACCCGACTTTACCGCCCCCCTCCCCAAGGAAGGGGGTTGGGGGCGAATTTGGGGCGGAGGGGGGAAGATGAAAAGATCATTTTTGCTAGTGCCCCTCACCCAGAGGTTTTGGGGAAATCGGGCTCCATCTTTCAATAAAGGGGCTTGGATCCCATTTCCCCCCCAATTTTTGATCCTAAAATTTCACAAAAAATTACGGGGGCCCCCACCCTCCGGGGACCCCCGGGTTACAAAACCCAAAACTAAACACTTTCCTTCAACCCCCCCAAAATAGGAAAAAAAAAAGCGGGAAATGGAAAACCTTTGTTTGGATTGAAAAAACCTTAAGACATCTTTTTCGTCTTTCCCAGTGTCCTCAAATTTTCACTTTGGAACAACACCCAGCGACGGACAGCAGTAGAGTGCCAAGGAGCCCGTAGCGGCCCAGCAGAGCGGGAAGGGTGGCAGAACCCAAATGGGTGACCCGGGGCAATCTTTTTTACCACCTCACCCAACCCCCTGAAATTAAAGGGAAACAAAAACCAACACACAAAAGACCATTTTTAAAGATCAGGGTGCACGACAACTGCCTCAACACCGATGTTTTGGATGTTTTCCCAAACCCAATAGATTTCTGGGTTTTCCAAAATCGACGAATGGCCCACCCCTTTCCGTTCGCCACGCCATAGAGGGGGTTGGGTTCCTTTGCCAAAAGCCAGCGCAAAATTTTTGATTTTGGCCTTAAAACACGGGCTGGAGAAACCCCCATAACAGACAAACGCACCCCAGCTTTCCCCCCGAAAAAGGGGATGGGTTTAAACTTTCATCAAAAAAAATTTCCGGGCAGGATCCGATATTTGTGGCCCCCAAATTTTGGCCCGGGGTCACCGATTGGGTTTGGGGATCAAATTCCCATTCCATTTTCCAAACAGAAATGGTCCCCCTTGAAACTTTTTTTTAAAAATGACCCTTTCTTACTGAAATTTTTTTTCTCTTTTTTCCCAAAACTTTTAAATTTTGCTGGTTTTGCTGTAGGAGACGAAAAAAGGACAGCAAGGTTATCATGCCCAACCCACCGTATTCCATTTTACTCACTTTATTTTAAAAATTTTTTCGCATTGTCAGGGTTTTGGGGACAGTATCCCCCTGTTAGGAAACACTAAAAATTTTAATGCCCTTTTTGAACAAAATTTTTGGCCTTCAAATTTCCCATTTCTCCATCAAAAATTTTTAAAGATGGGGCTAAAGAAGTAAAATTTTTTTATAATTTTTGGGGGGTCATTTTTGCGGGTGAGTACAGATAAAATTTTAAGGCCTTTGGAACAAAATGTGGTTTCTAAGGGGCTTTTCCCTCCCTCCCCAATTTTTTTTTAGGGCCCAGAGAACATTTTTAAAATTTTTGGGGGGCCCAATTTGCTTTTAAGAAAACATTTAAATAATTTGGTCCTTTAAAAATAAAAATTGGCTTCTAAGTGGGCATTTCTCCATCCCCAATTTTTTAATTATTGGCTAAAGGAAGCAAAAAAAATTTTTAATTTTGGGGCAAAAATCTTGGGATACCCCCTAAAATTTTTTTGGCCTTTTTGGAACAAAATGTGGCTTCAAAAGTGGCATTTTCCCCCCAAAAAAATTTTTTTAACAGGGGGGGGGGGGCTGGAAAAATCTTTTTTAGTATTTTTTGGGGATCATTGGCGGGTGAAAAAAACGAAATAACTTTGCCCCCTTTTGGAACAAAATGTGGCTTTTTAAGTGGCTTTATCCTCCCCCCCAAAAATTTTTAAAAAGGGGCTGAGAAGTCATTTTTAAAATTTTTTGGGTCATGCGGGTTTTTGAAATTTGAAAACAAAAACAACAGGTTCCAAAATTCAAAAAAAAATTGTTTTTTAATAGACTTTTTGTTTTTCCCTTGTTTGCCCAAATTTGGCTCAAGGGTAAAGTATTAAATTTTTTTGGGGGCCCTTTTGCGGGTACAGGAAAGCTAAAAACAGGCCCTTTTAATAAAAAAAATGTTGTGCCCTTTTGCAGACTTTTTGGATTTTTTTCCCCCCCCCAATTTACCAAATTTTTGGGGCCCCAAGGGAAAATGCTTTAAATTTTTTGGGGCATTTTCCCGTGACATGCAGGCTATACAACCTTGTCCTTTTTTAAAAAAAAAATGTTTTTTTCTCAAATACATTTGTTTTCAAAATTGGTCAAGAGGGCTCAAGGGTAGGGTTTCGGCCCAAAAACAGGAATGGGTTAGGACACTGTTTAAGGGAAACCACATTTTGCAAAATGCCCTTGTTTTTTTTCAAATTTTTAAAACCCAAAAGCTAGAACCCTGTTTAGACAACCAATTAATAAAATTAAAAAAAAGAAAAAAAAGGGGACATGGTAGGTTTCCCATCCAAATTTTTAAAAAGGGTGTTTTTCTAAAATTTAAAACAACAAAAACCCCCTTGCATGTACAAAAACAGCTGTTAAAAAAATTCCTCTGAAGTTTTAAAAAAAGGGAGGTACAGGAAGAACTTTGAAATTGGGGTTATTCAGAGGACTGGAGTAGGGAAAGGAAAACCGGACAAAACCAAAGAACAGAGACAATTTCCCCAAAACTTTAAAGTAAAATCAAAAAAAATCCCAAAAAAAGAGCACCGGGGAAATAACGGGAACGTTAAGCACCCAAAAAATTTTTTACCAAGGTGAAGCTCCTTTGGGCCCCGCACTCCAATTAGGGAGGGGAAAGCCGCTAACCCAGTCTTGCCCTGTATAACTTGGGGGAAGGGCGGAGGTCTTACCTCACACTTCCGCCAACCCGAAATTTAAAGTTTCAGAAACGACTTTTTTCTTTTGCTGGGGGGTTCCATGGGGGAAATTTTAAAAACCGTGTTAATATATTGGACGGACCCCCAAACCTGGGCCCCCCCGCACCCACGAAACTCCGGCCCTGGCGGCTGAACCTGCGTTTTAAAATGACAGACCTACCGGGGCTTCCCCTGTAACCCACTGTAAGTCTGGCCCGGCAACTGGACCTCCGTTTTTTAAAAATTTGGTTGAGGGAAACCCTTTGGCTCTCACCTTTTAAGGGCAATCAGGAGAGCTTTAAAATTTCCAAAAAAAATCAGTTTTTTAAAAAATTGTTTTTCCCTGGGGGTTTTAAAAAGTTTTGTTAAAAGGGGGCCCCCAGGCTGGAAACACAAATTGCAAAATTTTGGAAGGTTTAAAAATTTTCGGGGGCGGGAAAGTCTCTAGGGGTTTTTGAAACATTTTTAAATTTCCCGGGGGGAATTTTTTTCCCTAATTTCACTTGAAGGGGAAATTTGGGGGAAAAAAGGGAAACCCCAATTGAATTGTTTTGGGCCTAATTTCCCCCTCAAAAACCCCAGGGGGGGCCCAAAAGTTTATTCTCAACTAAAAAAGGGGGTTTTTTGGGGATGATTAAGGACTTTTTGTTTTTACTTTTTGGGTTGCGGACGTTTTAAAAAATCTACCCGTGAAAAAAGTCCTTTTAAAAAAACTTCGGGGAGGGGTTTATTTTTGAAATTGTTTATCCCCATTTTTGGAAAAAAAAGAAAAAATGAAAATAATGTAAAACATAATAAAATTTCCCAAAATTTAAATTCGGGTAGACAAATTTCGTTACCAAAGAAATACAAAAAACAGCCCACTGTAAAAAAATAGCATAGTGCCACTTTGTGACCCTGTGGGGTAAACGGGGTTCGGGGTTTCTGCTTTAAAAGACAGAAAAGTCAATTTTCCTTTAAAACTAAAATGGGGGTTCAAAGGCCCCTTTTCCCACATTTTTTAAAATCTGGGGGGTCAGACAGGTTTAATGTAAATTTCCCGGTCCAAGGAAAAGGTATATTTTTAACCCTTTGAAACTAAAAAGGGGTTGGGTTAATTAAAAAAACTTCCTTTTTTTCCGCACTTTTTTTAAATGGGGGGGGCCTTAAAATTTGCCCAGGTTTTGGGGCCATGTTTTGTTGGGCCCAGGACATGTAAAAAGTCAATTGACCAGGGGGAAACTAAAAGGGGGGGGGGGGAAAAGGGGACTTTCTTTTTTTCCCGGCCCTTTTTCCTCTTGGGGGTCAAAAGGGGTTAAAAAAGGGTTCATTTCCTCGGGAAATATATCCGGGAATAAAAGGGGGGGGGGGGGGGGGGGGGGGGGGGTGGGGGGGTTTTGGGGATTTTTGGGGGGGGGGGGGGGGGGGGGGGGGGGGGGGGGGGTTGGGGGGGGGGGGGGGGGGGGGGGTTGGGGGGGGGGGGGGGGGTGGGGGGGGGAATATTTTTCAAAGTAGGTTAACTAAAATTGGGGGTTTTAAGATTTTTTATGGAATTTTAAACTAGGGGTTGGGGAAAGGGTTTTTAAAGGGGAATTATTTTGGATTAAAATTAAAATAAAGGGGGGGGGTAAAAGGGGGTAAAATTTCCCTTTTGGTTTTAATAAAATGGTGGTTTTAAAAAGGGGGAATTTTTAAATTTTTTATTTTTTGGGGGGAAGGTTTTGGGGGTTGGACAAAAATTTGGGGGGGGGGTAAAAATATTTAAATTTGGAAAGTTTAAAAAAATGGGGGTTTTAAAGATTTTTTTTCAAATTTTTAATTTGGGGGGGAAAACGGGTTTTTAAAAGGGGGGTTAGGGGTTTTTGGAAAGGGGGTTGTAATTCCCGGGTTAATAAAAGGGGTTAAAGATTTTTTTTTAACTTTTTAATGGGGGGGGGGAAATTTTTGGGATAATGGGGTTTAAAGGGGGAAGGAAATGGTAAGGGGGGTGGGTTTTAATAAAATGGTGGGGAAAGGATTTTTTCCCCGGGGGATTTTTAATTTTGGGTTCCAACGGGTTTAAGGGGGAAAAGGGTTTAGGAAGTATATTTAAATGCCCGGGGTTAATTAAAATGGGGGGGGGTTTAAAAGGGGTTCCTTTGGGGTTTTTAAATATTTGGGGGTAGAAAGGTTTAATGGTTTTTTAAGGGGGGGGGGAGTTAGAAAATGTATTTATTTAAGGGGAAGATTTAATAAAAAATGGGGAGTTAAAGGGGTTTTTTTTGGGGGTTTTTTTAATAGGGGTGGGTTTTTGGGGGGGGGGTTTTTTGGGGTTTTTAAGGGGGGGGGGGTTAGGGGGGGTTAATTTTTGGGGGTTTTTGGTTTAATAAAGGGGGGGTTTTGGGGGGGGGAATTTTTTTTTTTTTTATTTTTTTTTTGGGTGGGGGGGGGGAAGGTTTTGGTTTTGGGAAAAGGGGAATTAAAGTTAATTTTTATTTAAAATGGTGTAAAGGGGAATTTTTTTGGGGATTGTTATTAATTTGGGGTAGGGGGAAGGGGGGTTTTGTGGGGGGTTATTGTTTGGGGGGAGGGGGGTATTTTTTTTTGGGGGTTTTTTTAAAAAAAAATTTGGAAATATATGTTTGGTTTTTAATTGTGGGTTTTTAAAGGTTTTAAAAGGGGAATGTTGGGGGTTGGGGGGAATTATGGCAGGGGGGGAATGGTATTGTGGGGGGGGGTTTTTTTTTTGGAGGTTTTTATAATAGTGTGGGTTGGGGGGTAAGATTTTTTAGGAATTATTTGAGGGGGTTATTTAAAGAATTTATTGGGGGATTTAATTTGTGTTTTTAAAAAAAAAGGTGTTTTGGGGGTTTTTGGGGATTAAAATTTAGGGGGATGGGGATTTTTAATTTTTGGGGTTTTGGAAAATATTTGGGGGGGGGGTATTAAAATTCCCGTTGGATATGGTGGGGTGGTAAGAAATGGTTAAAATTATTTTTTTTTTGGGTGATTTAAAAAAAATTTTTGGGAAAATTTAATTTTTTTTTGGGGGGGGGGTTTTAATTTGGGGGTTTTTATTTGGGGGGAGGAAAAAATAAAAAAATTTTTTTTTTTTGGGGGTTTAAAAAATTTTTTATTTGGGGTTTTTTTATTTTTTTAATTGGGGGGTGGGTTTTTTTTTTAAAAATTTAGGGGTATGTTTTTTTTTTGGGGGGGGGTTTGGATTTTGGGGGGGTTTTTATTTATAAAATTTGGGTTGGGGGATTTTAATTTTAATAACATTTTTTTAAAGGGGAATTTATTTTTTTTTGGGGGAAGTTTTTAAATTTGCCACAAATTTGAAAGGGCAAAACCCAAAATTTTATAAAGTAAAATAAACAGACAAAATACAAATTACATTTTATAAAAAAAGGTTTTCCCGGGGGGGGATATCCTTCAAGGGGCCGAAAAACCCTAGGGTTTCCCTACCCTCTGGACTCTACTTATCTGAAAAAAATTCCTTTAACCCTTCTCAAAATTAACCATGGGGAAAACGGTTTTTTGTAAAATTTTGTACAAAAAGTGATCAAAGGGTTTTTTTTAAAGCTCTTCAAATTGTTTGGTCAATGGAAACCCAAAAAAAGGCCTACAAAAAATGGGTTTGCTCTTTTTCATAGCTTTTCCATAAACAAATAAAGCCCCGGAACACAAATGTAAATTTTGTAACTACATTATAAATTTTTTTTAAATTAAAAATGTGATTTTCTAAAAAATAGGTACAAAAAAACCCAATTGAGGGGAAAGCCTGTAAATTTGCTAAAACTGTTTAAGATGAATACTTCATTTATAGCATATACTGCAATAGTTAAAGAAGAAAATTAGCAAAAACTTGGGTGAAAATTTTTTGTTCCCTTTTGAAAAAAGTTAATAAACTTTGAAAAAATTTAATAAAGAAACAAGAAACTTAGAATTAATGGGTAAAAATTTAAAGGCATCAAATATTAAACTGTTATGGAAGTGTGCAACCAAAATTTCACACCAAATACACAGTAAAGTCCTCTGCCCGTCTTATGGGTGCTGTTGTTTTGGTAAGAATAGTAATCACACAGTGCTACACCTATAAAGGTTCATTTAAAAAACAAAATGTTAGCATTTGGATGCAAGGTAATGCCTTTTCTTTTTACATTAAGAGTGTAATTTTTAATAAGCCCCATTAAGTTACAATAAAAGAAAATAACAACATGACATATACTGTAGAAATATTGCAGATTTTTAGAAAATATTTTTTCCATTGCAATACAATGGGTTAAAAATACAACAAAATCTCAAGTGATATCTACAGATTATAGATTTTATAGCATAGTTTAAGCTATTTCCACATTGTAATATTTATGTTATGTATAAACTCTTTAGAGATTGAAGGCCATTTTCTTCACTGTAAGTTTCAAGAATCTTAGAAATCCATGACGAGGTTACTGAAGGACTTAAGAAATAGTGCTCATAACAAAGCAGAATCATCTGAAGCAGATTGTAGGAAAAGACTGATGAACATACATTTATGAGAAAAAAGAAATAAAACCATCTATAAATTTAATAGCTTCACTTATCAGGACATATTTAAGTATTTCTAGTCTTAGAAGGTCTTAAAATTAACAACAATCTCAGATGAACAACAACCCATAACAGATTGCACCATTTTAATATTTATTTAATAAAAAATGAAGCCAAAATGGCAAGGCCAATTTTTGAAAAATAACAGGTCGATCATGTAGAAAGGGCTGCTCCAGAATTACTGTCTCCGAATACCTTAGTAGAATGACTAGTTCGTATAGATCATGAAATAGATACTCTAAACTTTTGCGCGGTACTGAGGCACTTATCGCACCAAAGACACTTTTAAGTGCACCAAAGTTTTGGGGCGTTCTGTGGGCCTGTCACACCACATTATATATTTAGACACATTTAAGACTTGTTTAGATCCAAAAACTTGGTGCATGAACATATGAACAAGAGCCAGACCAGGTTAAAGGTGGTCTGCTAAGTTGTCAAATTGGCACTAGACTGCGCTTTGTATGTATAGACTGCAGAATGACAGTTTCATACATTCTGGCACAGTCTATACTACCACAAAGACTAAGACCTGTCTATCAGCGGCAGAATTCATACATGTCACCCTAAGTGCACACCATAATTCAACAACTTGTTGCTCCTCCCCTAGCAGCAATAACTTGTAGTTATTATTTTCTGTATGATTTTATCAGTCTTTCAGATCTTTCCAGAGAACTTTTGGCCCACTCTTCTTTACAACATTGCTTCCGTTAATTGAGGTTGTGTGCATTTATTTATGCACATCTCTTTTTCCGTCTCACCACAGCAGGACTGTATATTGATTGGGCCACTTGCTTTTCCAACCATTCTATTGTAGATTTTCTAGTGTGCTTGGGATCATTGTCCTGTTGCATGACCAAATTTTGGTCAAGCTTTAGCAGTTGGACTGATAACCTCAAATTTGACTGTTCTTCGGGTGTACTTAATTTTTCACACACTGCTTCTGCATTTTTGCCTACTTTTATGAAAAAAAAATGACACAGTGGAATCTATTGCATTGTTGGTAGAGATGGGCGAATATCCCGAAATTCGTTTCGTTCACTTCGCCGAATTTCTCGGCAAAAAATAACTTTGTTCCGAATTACTTCGGGATGAATCACGTTAAAAAACAGCTATTTACAGCTGTACAAGCCTGCAGTGTGCAGTAAACCGTTGTGCCATGCTGAATTATGCAGAGTGGAGCTTGGTTTGGACTACATACAATGTTGTTTTAGACTGATTACACGCACATGACTGCCGCCGCTCTTAAGATCGCTTCACAATAAATATCCCTGGGCACGTAAGAGGGCAAAACCGACTCATAAAACTGAAGCGGGAATGTTGGCCTGATAAAGTCAGCCAGAGAAAGCTGGAAAAAACAAGCTGAGAGCTCAAGTGGCAACATTAGCTGACAGCTGTGGAGTGACGGCGGGCAGCCAAACAGCAGCATGAGGTCCAGACGAGGCCAGTGACATACAGAGGTGGAACATACAGGAAATAGGCCACAGGAGTGGCACAATGACACAGTGTGGAGGTCATGGCAGCAGGCAGCATGAGGTCAGACAGTTGAACATTGACAGTGTATAGGTCCACGGCATCAGCCACATCAGCAGCATGAGTCAGACAAGTGGCACAATGATCAGAGTGTGTAGGTCACAGGGCAGCATCCAACAGCACAGCATGAGGTCAGACAGTGGACAATGACACAGTGATGTACGGTCACGGCAGCAGGCACAGCAGCAGCAAGAGGTCCATGACAGTGACAAATGACACATGTTATCACGGCAGCAGCCCACAGCAGTCATCATGGGGTCAGAACAGACACAATTACATACTGGAGTGGCAAAAACAGGAGTAGCCACGAGTAGTGGGTACAATTACACAGTTGTGTAGGTTCCATGGCAGGCAAGCCACAGCACTGCAGCAGCATGAGGAAGCAGTGGGCACAATGGACATCGGAGGTGGCAAAAACAAGGAGTAGGCCACAGAGGGGACAATGATACATGGGAGGTCACCGGCAGCAGCACAGCAGCAGCATGAGGTCAAGACAGTGCACAATTGACACAGGTGTTAAGCACGGCAGCAGCCACAGCAGCAGCATGACGTCAGACAGATGGCATCAAATGACACGAGTGTGTCGGACACGGCAAGTCAGCCACAGCAGCAGCATGATGTCAGGCAGTGGCACAATCACATTCGGAGGTGGCAAAAACAGGAGTAGGCCCACAGAGGTTGTGACAATAACATAGTGTCGGGAGGTCACGGCAAGCAGCCAAAGCACAGCATGAGTCGAGCACAGTGTCACAAAGACGATTCTGTAGGTGAAGAAAAAACGAGGAGTAGCCACAAGTGGTCACAATGACACAGTGTGAGTCACGCAGCAAGCCACACATCAGCAATGAGGTCAACAGTGCACAAAGATCACAGTGTGGAGGACACGCTCAGCAGCCACATTGAGCAGCACATGAGGTTCATGCAGTGCACAATGACATTCTGGAGGTGGCAAAAACAGAGTAGAGCCACAGAGTTGGGACAAGTGAGCACAGTGGTGGAGGTCACGGCAGCAGCGCCTGCAGCAGCATGAGGTCGAGGACAGTGCACAATGACACAGTGAGTAGGTCACCGTAAAAGGCAGCAGCATGAGTCCAGTACAGTTTGACAATGACATTCTGCTGAGGTGGCAAAAACAGTAGTAGGGCCCCAGAGTGGCACAATGACAGAAGTGGAGGTGACAGGCAGCAGCATGAGGTCAGACCGTTGCACAATGACATTCAGGAGGTGGGAAAAAACAGGAATAGCCACAAGTGGCACAATGACACATTGTCTAGTTCAACGGCAGCGCCACATGCAGTAAAGCATGAATCAGGACAGTGGCACAATCACATTCTGAGGTGGCAAAAAACTGGAGTGGGCACAGAGTGTGCACAATGACAGAGAGTGGAGTGATGTCAGCAGGAACAACAGCAGAGGTCAAGAGTGGTCACAATGACACAGTGTTTGGAGGTCACGGCAAGCAGCCACAGCAGAAACATGAGGTCGACAGTGGCACAATGACAGAGTGGTGAGGTGGGTGGCAATACCAGTCCCTGTAAAAGATGTTGGTGGCAGATGGAGGAAACTGTCCAGCAATGTTGTGGCATCAACGGGTGGCGCATCGAATAGTGCTGAGCAGGTAGTTTGAAACCACTCATTTCTCACAGTTATGGGTGAGTCGTCAATGGCTGATGTAGTCTGACGCCTAAAGGCAATTGGTGTGTGGAAATCGATCCCTGGCCGATCCACGCCTGATTCTTCTTGACAAATGGTCAGTCGTTCATATTTCCCCGTGACAAGCGGGTTCTCGCTTGGGTAACGATGGCCCCCGCCGCAATGAAACACCCGCACTCATGCCACACAACTGGCCGGTCGAGGACATGCTCTCCACTGTCAAACTCGGCAAGTAGCGGCCACACATCCAGTTTGGATGCCCAGGATCCGAGCGGAAATCTCTAACTGGGTTAGGCAGTGTGCTCCAAGTAAGGGCCACCACCTGTTGGTTCAGGTCTGTTCCAGTCCTGCTGCTGGTGGTGACTCCCTCCTCACTAGCTCGTGAAGGAAGCTTGCGTCCATCAGTGACTCCAGACTAGGTTGCGGGCTGATGGAGCTGGTACTGCTACGACCCCCCCCATCTTTTCCCCCGTCAGCCGTGTGCAGTAGTACTGAGCGCTGAGAACCCCCCCTTGGTGTTCCTGACGACCTGTCAGAGGAGGGACGATGCCGCACATGGGTATCGCGCCAACTGACTACGGGAGGATTTCCCATAGTATTGAGTTTGTCCTCCCTCTCATTAGCAGGGAAAAATGCCTCCCATCTTTAGGACCTGTAGTGAGGGTCCAATTAGGTGGAGAGCCAGAAGTCATCCCTCTGCCTGAAGCTTGAATATTTCGTTACAGACACGTATCCAGGCGAAATCACCATGCTGTGTGGCCACTTGCACAAGTGAGCTCTGAGGGGCTCCCCTGCCTCACCCTTCTCCACTGTATACTGCCCGGTGCTTGCGAGGGTCCCATCTGCCTCTCTTCCTCATCTCCATCTAGCACCTCCGCTGCCTCCTGCTCCTCCTCTTCTGTTACCCTGGGTATAGAAAATCCACCTCATTCACCAGACCAATTCTCTGCTCCAATGTACCCACTCCTCCTCCTCCTCCTCCATTTCAGTCCCCACCGGACTCATGTGGCCACGAGAATAGTTTGCCAAACGTCTCCATCCCCTACCCAGACAGATTTTTCAGCATCTGTTTCCAGGACAAAAAGAAGCCAGTGGAATGACGTTTAATTCATCCCCGTATCCTGGCGACTGACAAATAACGTGGCCTCCTCGAATGACCTCAACAAAACGGCAGTGTCAGCATGAGCTGCCACTAGGCTGACATCAAAGTTACAACAGGGGAGTACTTCTGTCTGCCAGGATCATCAAAATAACGTTAATGGCCTTTCCTCTGTTTATCATGACAGTTACGGAGTCCCAACATGTGCAGGCTGCGCAAATCCAACGGGTTGAAACATCGCATATCAGAGTTTGTTGGGGAGGCCGTTCTGTGCCGGCTGCAACTCGATTAGGTGTTCCTTCCTGCTTTGTACGAATGGATAAAGTTGCATGCACATGTTTTTCCAGGCCATGTTTCAGATAGATTTTCTTAAGATCAGTGGAAGACTTCAGGAACTTTTTCAACAACCAAATGAAACACATGCGCCATGCAGGGTGCGTGACCATCGCTGCCTCGTTGCAGCGTGGACACCATTGTTCTCCCCATTGTCCTACACCATGATTCCGATTTGCAGTTGGCGCGGAGTAAAAGCCACACATCGATTTCTTGCTGCATGACGCAGAGCAGTTCCTCCCATGTATACTACGTTCAGCCGAGGCAAGCCAGTGTAGACGCGTGACAACAACCGCTGAGCCCACACATGTGGATATGGAAGAGCATGTACATGTGGAGGTTGAATGGTGTGGAGGAGAGGAGCGGCATTGGCGCAAGCCGCAGTTTTGGACCAACGTGGGAGGAGAATGCGCACGTCCTCCTGTTCCAAGTTGTTGGTGTGCACTTGGCCGGAAGCACATTCACCCAGTGGGGGGGCCAATAAAGGACATGTGCTTGCCCTGACCGTAGTTACAGCTCCACACGCCCGACTCATTGTGCCGAGCACCTTGGGAACAAACCGATAAGCTCAAGGACTTGCCCACCTTCTGTTCTACAAAATTTATGAAGTGCGGTACAGCCTTTGTGGAAAAAAATAAATTACCGGCTTGGAACTCTCCTTCTCGCTCTGCACAGCCATTAGTTCTCTAGAACGTTCAGAGAGTCCACCATTTGAAAGGGAGTATGACTGCATAACCAACAACTTGGACAGGAAACGGTCTCTGCAGCCCACCTTAGGAATGATAGACGCCATACTGATGTCTCTTTGCAATCGCCTCGCTGAACGAGTGCTGGCGCCATGATAGCGAGGAGCAGGAGCATCTGGACCGGGGAGAATGATGTCAAATAGAACAGGCTTCCCTTCTGCAAGAGGTGGTGAGCTTTGACTGGCTGGCAAATGGCATGCGTGCCCACTGGGCTCTGCTGCTTGTTGCTCGGAGACAGGATGGACCACCACAGACTGAGCCAACGATTTCTCCCATCCACCGGATGGTGACGCGCATGTGTTGACGCAGGCCCGTGGTGCCAACATTATACCCCTGGCCACGTTGCTTGCACTTTTCTGCTTACAAAATCTACAAATTCCCTATTCGGACCTCCGGTGTCTTATCAAAGAACTGCCACACCTGTCGAGTATCGAGGATTTTAAACCAGCAACTGCTACAGCACTGAGTGATACTGTCCTGCCGGCCGCCTCGCTGAGCACCCTGTGCCGCTACATTCTTGGACCTGCGAAGCGGATTATTTTTTACCCCGTGGCCGGCTTGCTCCGACCTCACACTGCCTGCTAGTCCTCTGACTCAACGGCCACCAACGAGTCCAACTTGCTGGCTGCGCCGCTGCCATGACCTCGGCGCAAGCTGACCGCCCTCTTGCTCCTGAACGATGATGAAGCCCTTGCCTTACCTTGCTCCCAATGCGGTCGTCTACCTCATCATCATGTTGTTGCTTACATCGAAACTCAGCTGTCCCTCATCAACCGTCCTTGTATGCAGAGGCTGACCCCTCACAAACATGACCTCCCCTGCCACTCCTCAACACTATACTTTGGCCTCCCTAGCTGCAAGAAGCAGGGGAAAAAAAAAAATTGGCCCCATTCTTCGCTGCAAGTACTGCTGACTTTGCCTCCTCAAATTGTTCATCCTCGCTATATAGGGGCGCTGATCCCCAACCACATAGTATATCTCTGGCTAGGGAACCGCCTGGTACATAGGCGGTTTGGAGGGACGGTGATTGGGGCCCTGACGCACTCCGTGCCAATGCAAGACCTAAGTGTTGTTCCTGAGGATTCCCACAGACTCCTTGGCTGGGGTTTGTCCAGATGACATCTGGAGGAAAGTGATGACCTAATCAACCAATCAAGAACCCATGGGTTAGCAACTTACAGTTACAAACGTCCAGCGAAGATGACAGGGCAGTTATTTGGGCCTCACCGAGTGACCCCGCTGCGACCGTGTGGGCCTGGAATGTTTGTGCCTCTGGCCACTCGCAGGTGAAAGCTCCTGCCACCTCTCTGTCTGACATAGCTGTTTGTTCTAAAATGTACATACACTGTTTGATGAAGATTAACTGTATATGTATAAATACACAACCCTTGTATTTGACGCCAAATGAGACCCAGTAACAAGCAAGGTAACCTTGAAAATAAATTGCGCTCCACAAATGGGGCCAGGAAAATTGTACTTGTATGTGCCGTTTAAAAACTCTGTGTATTTTTCGCTGAAATAAAAGCACAAAACAGTTTTAATTTAACTTACGGATAAGAATTATCCTACAGAAATTCATCTGTGGCGGGTTGAAAGACAAAGATTTTCTTTTAGCGAAGTACAACTGCATAACAACGCTTAATTAACCCCTGGATGTAAATTGCGCCAAAGAATTGTAGGCCGCACAAAATAGTAGATGAAGCGTGTTTACAATTGCGTTTTTTTCTATCAACCCACACAACAAGAGATAAAATTGTAGATAAACCTTGCTTTTGAATTAGGCTACAGGAAAAATGTATAATTTTTGGGGGTGAAAATGACGGTTTTCTTGTTGTCACCACAGCTGAGAAAACAACGCTAATTAACCCCAGATGTAAATTGCGCCAAACAAATTGAGCCACCACAAAAACTAGTTAGCTTTGTATCGTATTAACAGATGCGGTGGTTTTTTACGCCACACAACAAGAGAGATAAAATTGTAAATATAACCTAATTGCTTGTGAAAGTATGCTACAGAAAAAATGTAATATTTTTGGCGTGAAAATGACGGATTCTTGATCACCACAGCTGAAACAACTCTTAATTAACCCCTGGATGTAAATTGTGCCAAACAATTGATCCACCAAAAACGAAGTGTACTTTGTAGCGAGTTACAAAGGCGTTTTTTTTTTACGCTACACAACAAGAGATAAAATTGTAATTAACCTTCGCTTGTGAATTATGCTACATGGAAAAAATGTATAAATTTTGGCGTTGAAAAGTGACTGTTTTCTTGGGAACCACCACAAGCTGAAAAACAACGCTTAAATTAACCCCTTGTCACGATACTACCTGAGTATACGTGCTGGTAAATCCAAGGCGGGGCTAGGTACAAACACAGGGAGCGGTGGATAGCGAGGTCCCACAGGAAGGTAATGGGTTGCTGCTTTGTCAGAAGTGCAGAGGTTAAGCGGTGGATCGTACCGTCAGGGCAAAGTTTAGCGCAGGGTTAACTGCAATGGAAACAGGAACAAGGCTGGACGGCAATCCCATGCGAGAGGACAGGAAAAGCAGGAGCTAAGCACAAACTCAAGCATGAGACAACAGTCTTGAGGATTTAATATCGAACCAGGAACAGGAAACAGGAAACAAGATTGTCAACCAGTTGAGACACAATCACACCATCATAACTAAGGGCAAACTTAGAGGTGGCAACACACAGTGTAGTAAGTTCCAAGGCAAAGTAGGAGATTCCTGACATTACACCCCACTCAAAAGCGGCCTCTGACGATACCTGACTATGTTTTCTCCGATGTCTCTGATGAAATTGTTTTTACAGTCGAGAGTCATTAATGTTACTTTACAGGTTCCCACGAAAAACAAAATAATCTCGGGCCCATAACCTTGCACTTATTAAGGTATGCAGCTGGTTCCTAGAATTCTAGAGTCCAGATTTGCTCTATGGACAAACTGTGCTCTTGACCATGCTTATCTCCACTAGCAAATCAGGTGAGGGGGAACCCGTTCCCCCCCGGAAAGGGATTGTGGCACAACAGGTTATAGTAAGACACATGAAACACCGGATGTAATTATTCAAAGGTTGTGGGAGTTTGGAACCGAACTGCATACTGGACTGAGATTATCTTGCTGATCTTATATGGCCCACAACAAACATCTGTCCCTTTTTGGTGAAGAACTCAAAGTTTCAAATTTCTCGTAGAGAGCCATACTTATCCCCCACCTATGAAAGTTGTTGCTGTTATGCCGAGACGTTATCTGGCCATCTTCTGTATAATTTTCTTAGCCCTCTCTATGTTTCCTTTAGTAGCTGTAAATATTGCTGTAATGCCAATATCCATTCCGTGGCAGCTGGAATATGTGAGAAAAGCAGGGAATTTGGTAAGTAATCTTTTGATGGTATCCCAAATTTGCAAGAAAGAGTCCTGTTTTGGTGGAGGCATTTTCTGGGAATTATTGTATCAACTTCGCCACAGGAAGCAGAACAGACCCAGTCATCCTGTAAATGGCAAATATAAAATCGGCATGTATTGTTCCAGGGTCTGATTCGTCCACGTTCAGTCCAGTCCTTTATAATTGTGGGTAAAGGCGGATGTACAGAATAAAAACATTGATCGAGGTGCTGAACAAAAAAACTTCCGCCAAAATAAGATTTTATAACTGTGCCACCCCACGATCCTAGATAACTTTCATCAGAACACCAATGAAGGCTGAAACACCTACTGAATTATGTAGAACCGCTGTGTCTTTTGGGCAGAGGGTAGACGTAGACAGAAATGAAATAGAGTCAGCTTCTTAGGAGTTGAGCCGGTATCAACTCCAAGAGAGATAGAATTTTTCCCCTTAAGGTAGGAAGATCTACGATGAAGTCCATGTGATATAGAACCCCATGGCGAGAGGGGACCGGCAAAGGCTGAAACCAACCTGAGGGTGAAGAACCGAGTCCTTGCATCTAGCACAGATGTCACCGTATGTTAGCATACTTCTTTACATCCTGTAGATATTTTGGCCACCAAAAGAAATCGGATACAAATTCCTGCTCTTTTCTGCACCCTTATTTGACCCCGCAATCTTGGAATCGTGGGCCTACCCTCAGAATCTTCAGTCTTACTGTTTCAGGTATATAAAGCTGCTGCCCGTGGGTCCCACATCTATGTTCTTAAGCACCAACCTGGTACATTCATCTGGTGATGGAGATGTAAGGAGTCGGTGTCATAGGCCTCTCTTATCTCTTTGAGCAAGTCCTTATATAAGAATAATTCCCACAACATTAGACTGCCGGACATGGTCTTAGTGAATTGCAGGTGTGGAATCACTGGAGAACATTCTTGAAAGAGCATCAGCCTTGCCATTACAGATCCGGTCCTGAATGCGATTTATAAAGTTGAATTGTGTTGATGAAAATACACCAACGAGACTTGACGAGGTAGAAAATAGACACTTGGCAGATCTAACGAATTCCAGATTAACGGATGACAGTTAGAACTATTTAATTGTTGTGAGGCCCTTGAAGATGATGTCTCCATTCGCTTAAACCTGCAAACAATAGCTAACATGTTCTTTATTCCCCACATGCATAATTCCTCTCAGCAGAGGGAAAAACTCGTCGGGCAGTAAAACGCACAGGATGAGCAATAAACTCTAGGTCCTCCCGTTCTCTGAGACATAAGCCCCTACAGCACAGTCTGAAGCTTCACTTCCACAATTGAAGGCGAGTTCTGGTCAGAGACTTAATTCAGGTGCTGGTAGTGAACTTGACCTTTAAGAGAGAAAAAGTGATTCTGTTCTTGTGAGGAGGACAAAACAAAAGCAATTTTCTTTTTAGTCAACTGTTGTAATAGGTAAATGATTTCTCTGAGAAATCTTGATGAAAGCGTCTATAGAAAATGCAAAAACCTAGAAACAGTGAACATCTTTTATGTTTCTGGGTGGTGGCCAATCTACTATGCTTGATCTTGCTAAGACCATTTGTAACCATGAGTGAAATTACATAGCCAGGAATTGATCTCTGTCTGATGGCATTCCACTTTATCAATTTTGATGTTAAGATGGTTCCTCCCTCCAGAACGTTCCAGAACAAGTTTTCACATTACTCTGTGTTTCTTCCATCGAATTGGAGAGAATCAGGATATCGTCCAGATAGATACTATGAACAGTCCCCGAAAGGTCTCTGAAGATGTCCGTTGACAAGAAATGTTGGAAGGTGGCAGGGGCATTACAAAAGGCCAAAAGGCATAACGCAATACTCAAAGTGTCCATAAACGTACCTAAATGCCAGTCTTTCCATTCATCTCCCATCTGATACTGGACCAGGTTTTGTAAGCTCCTCGTAGATCTAATTTGAAAAAAATCTTTGCATGTCCTACTCTCACCAGAAGTTCAGGGATCATGGTAGAGGATAACGGTTCATTAATGGAGATTTTATTAAGTTCTCTGTAATCAATGCAAGTCTTAAGAAACCATCCTTCTTTTTGACAAAAATATGGTAGCCCCGCTGGGTGAAGAGGAAGGACGGATGAACCCCTATGGCAAGGTTTTTCCTCTATATAGTCCTTGAGGGCTTTTAAACTCAGTAAGGCCCTTCCAGTGGGTAGATGTTACCGAAGGGTATAGAAGCACCAGAAAGGCAAGTCTATGGGGCATCGTAAGGTCGGTGTGGGGGAAGCTTGTCGGCATTACTGTTTGCAGCAAAACATCTGCATATCCTTGTATTCAGAGGGTAAGCTCCATTCTTTTTATTGTCTTGAACTGGGTCTTCATGAGCTTAGGTTCAGAAGTGTAGCTGTTGGATGAACATTCCTCTGCTGGGAAGCTTATCTCTTATGTTTCCCATTGATAACCGGGTTCTGTGATTGCAAGCCAAGGTAAGCCTAAGATGACAGGTAAAGTGCGAGCGAGATATCAATAAGAATGACAGGACTTCATGTTTGTCTGTGTGCCATAATGATTCAAGTGGTGCGGTCTCTTGAGCCACTTGCCCTGAGACCTCAGTGGAGACCCATCTACAACAGTCGTCCCAATACCCACGGTGAGAGGCTCCTTCTTGAGTTTTAACCCCATGCTCTTGACAAAGGAGAGATCCATTGAATTGCCACTTGCCCCAGAGTCCCACCATAAGCGTATAGGTGGATACCCACTGGTGATTTAGCCAGGACTTTTATGGGAAGGAAGCAAAAAGATTCCTATCTCTTTTCTTTATATGAGGCTCCACTGGCTGTAAATAGACTGGACAACTACTCTTTTTCAGATAACTCATTCTCTGAAGCAATTGATCACCTTCCCCATCCGAGAGTCGGGATCCATGATGGCTGCCCACCAATCTCCGTGGGCGGCTAGGGCAATTGATAGGAAGTATGGTCAACTTTCCACAAGTCAAAAAAGCATAGACTTACACGGAGCCGCTGTTGTCTTCTATCTAAACGCTTTCACGTTTCAATATGGAGTCGACTTTGCATAGGCTTCGCTTCCCGAATCTACTGCGAATTTTCCCCATGTGGTTCCCTTGGAAACAGAGACCGGATACAGGTTGGGGCCTGCTTGGTGTCATAATTCAAGGTAGCCATTTTTTCCAGTCCGTCGTTTCTGAATAGTCGAGTATCAATTCGACATGCAATGTTAAGTAAAATCATCCAAACCTAATGACCTCAGCACGGGCAATTTCATCGCTTTTAATGTACCTGCGTAGTCCCTTTCCTTTAAAAAAAGACATCTTCCTGCGTCCATTCCAACGGGTGTCGATTGCCCACCTCTTGAATTCCATAGCATACTCAGCCACGGGTGCGTTGCCCTGGCGCAATGCTAGTATAGCAGCTTCAGCTAGCCAGACGAAAAGTTACATTCAAACTTCAGACTCATGGCGTCGATGAAGTCTTCCAGGTGATTCAAGCCGGTAACATGGGGTCGCTCAATCAGGGGAGCTGTCCCAGGCAATGGCTTTATGTGTTAACACTAATAATAGCATAGTAGACCTTATACCTGTCCGTAGGGAACTGCGTGGATTGCATCAAAATATAACCTAACATTAGGTTAAGATATCCCCGGAATTTATCGCGCGGTCTCTTTCGCCGCGCCGAATCTGAAAGGTCGGCAACTTAGGACCTCATCACAGGCACCCGAAGTGGATGTCCAGAGGCTTGATTCCTTCCAGATGGAGTATCCGGTCGGTTAAAGGTCTGCACGGTCCCCAACGTGAGCTCTTGAATGGCTTGTCCATACACTTGATATTGTGGCAGTTCTGACCTTCATGACGTCGCACTTGATCTCAACGCGCTGCATCCAGACGCATATTAGCCGACCGTATTTTTTGCAGTTGCTTGAAGCTAGCTTTCCGGGCTCCCAGCCCCAGCGAAACTCGCATCTTATGGCTTTGAGTATCTTGTCACGATACTGTATATACTGCTGTAATCCAATGGCCCTGTGCTGGTACAAACCACAGGGATGCAGGTGGATTAGCGAGGTCCCAGGAAGGTAATGGTTGCTGCTTGGTCAGAAGAGAGAGGTTGAAGCGTGGAGCGACAGCAGGCAAAGGATTAGCTCAGGGTTTAACTGCAATAAACAGGAACAAGGGCTGGACGGCAAGGAATCCCAGACGAGAGGACCTTGAAAGCATGAGCTCAGCACAATACTCAAGACAGTGAACAACAGTCTTGAGGAGTTTATTTAGAACCGAGGCACAGGAAACAGGAAACAAGATGGCAACCAGATTGAACACAATTCCCCCACGTTAACTAAGGCAAACTTAAGGCAAACACAGTTTGTAAGGTTTCCAAGGCAAAGTAGAAGATTCCAGACGACCCTGATGTTAATTTGCGCAAACAATGAAGTCCACCACAATCTAGAACTTTGTACCGAGTTACAGATGCGGTGTTTTTTACGCTACGACAACAAGAGATAAAATTGTAATAAACCTTCGCTTGTGAATTATGCTACAGGGAAAAATTATATATTTTGACGTTTGAAAAGACGGTATTCTTAGGTAACACCACAGCTGAAAAAGCAGCACTTTAAATTAACCCCTGATGGTAAATGTGCGCCAAACAATTGAGCCACCACAAACTAGTAGCTTGTAGCGTGTTACAATGGCGTGTTTTTTACGCTACACAACAAGAGATAAAATTGTAATTAACCTTCGTTTGTGAATTATGCTACAGGAAAAATGTATATATTTTGGCGTTGAAAATGACGGTTTCTTGGGATCACCACTAGTGTTGAGCGATTACGTTGGCCATCGACATCGGTCGATGGTCGATAGTCGACCATCATCGACAAGATATTTCGATAGTCGATAGTAGATTATGAGCGTTTGAACATTAAAAGTCAAATGGGAGAGTAACAACACCGTCATTTTAAAACCCAAACAGGGCTGGAGAAGCTGGAATTAACCTCCAAAAACAGTCAAAATGGTTTACGGGGCAAACATCTTAGGCAACATAATCTCCAAAAAATTGGGAATCTCGCAAGAGAACAAAGAGTGACTTTTGATCACTATATTTACTATTTTGCCATAGGCAACCTTAAACTCTATCATTCTCTATCTTTTTAAACACTAACACGTAACTTTTATTATATCTAACTCTTAACCTCTATACACACTATTTAAAAACCTGATCTCTAACCTCATCATTTAACCCTTTTTACTTGTGAAAGAGGGAATAACTCCCTTTCTATTATCAAGTCTGGTGGAACCCCACCTACTAACAGGGGAGCCTTATATCTATAGCAAAGTACTAGCTCCAGTAAGGGATCCCAAGCCAACTACTTGGACAGTCGTCCCTAATCTCATAGACACAGAACAAATAAGGCCCCCTTGTGACACCGTCTGCAGCAGGTGACACTTGTAGACAGAGGTGAGAAATCACAATTTAAAACGTCATATCTGACCTCGCCGACATGTTTTGCCAGCAAACCTGGCTTTATCAAGGCTTAGAGGTCCGATGGCATGACCCTTAAACCTGCATCACCCACAAATTAAAAAGTGCCAGAAGGCAGTATGATTTGAACCATCATTTTACTTGAACGGGACATTGGAATAAACCCTGTCCTTGGGAACGCAGCATGAGCCCCAAACCTGCATGACCCCCAGATTTAAAAGTGCCGGAAAAAGGAGTCTTTCAACCACCATTTTAGTTGAACTGGACATTGACTATACATGTCCTGGGCCACAGCATGAGCCCCAAACCTGCATGACCCCCAGATTCAAAAGTGCTGGGAAAAGGAGTCTTTCAACCACCATTTTAGTTTCACTGGACATTGACTATACCTGTCCTGGGCCACAGCATGAGCCCCAAACCTGCATGACCCCCAGATTAAAAAGTGCCCGAAAAAGGAGTCTTTCAACCACCATTTTAGTTTCACTAGACATTGACTATACCTGTCCTGGGCCACAGCATGAGCCCCAAACCTGCATGACCACCACATTTAAAAAGTGCCGGAAAAAGGAGTCTTTCAACCACCATTTTAGTTGAACTGGACATTGACTATATCTGTCCTGTACCGCAGAATGACCATTAAACCTGTCTGACCCACAGATTCAAAAGTGCCAGGAAAATGAGTCTTTCAACCACCATTTTAGTTGAACTGGACATTGACTATACCTTTCCTGGTCCGCAGTATGAACAATAAACCTGTCTGACCCCCAAAATAAAAAGGGCCCGGGAAAAGGAGTCTTTGAACCACCATTTTAGTTGAAATGGACATTGACTATATCTGTCCTGGGCCACAGCATGAGCTCCAAACCTGCATGACCCCCAGATTTTAAAAGTGCCGGAAAAAGGAGTCTTTGAACCACTATTTTAGTTGAACTGGACATTGACTATCCATGTCCTGGACCGCAGCATGACCCCAAAACCCGCATGACCCACATGACGATGATGATGACGACATTTGTGGCTGTGACTGGGAGGACGAGGAGGTAAGACTGCTGGATGCAGGTTGCATTAACCACTGAAGGACAGATTGGCGACGCTGTTCGTTACTGAGATTCACAGGGCCCTGACCCAGCGATGACAATCCTGACGGTCCTGCAACTGACGATCCGCTGGCATGCGTGTTGTCGCCAGCACTGGAAGGAGCACCTTCTCTCGTACCTCTACCTCCATGTCCTACCCCCCCTCTTTGCTCGCTTACCACCTGAATTTCGCTCCATGTTCAGAAATATAAAAATTTGAGAAGGTATGGAAGAGTTTTGGAAAGTCTCTTATTAAAGACGGCAAATCACAGCTATTCTCAAATCCCTCAAATCAAAACAAAATTGCTGGATTCAAATATAACTGCAAAGTAGATGTATCAACAAAGCTGGCCTGCGCCAAAGTTAAAAAACATGTATCTGAAATGTATTCGGATAATAAAAGGTATTTTTGGCACCTATCAATTCACCTGTGGTGACTACAAAATTGCTGTATTCAAATTTAACTGCAAAGTAGATCTATCAACAAAGTTGGCCTGCGCCAAAGTGAAAAAACACGTATCTGAAATGTATTCGGATAATACAAGGTATTTTTGGCACCTATCAATTCACCTGTGGTGACTACAAAATTGCTGTATTCAAATTTAACTGCAAAGTAGATCTATCAACAAAGCTGGCCTGCACCAAAGTGAAAAAACACGTATCTGAAATGTATTCGGATAATACAAGGTATTTTTGGCACCTATCAATTCACCTGTGGTGACTACAAAATTGCTATATTCACATTTAAGTGCAAGGTGCCTCAATGAACAAAGCTGTAGTGCGCCAAAGTAAAAAAAACACGTATCTGAAATTTATTCAGATAATACAAGGTATTTTTGGCACCTATCAATTCACCTGTGGTAACTACACAATTGCTGGATTCAAATTTAACTGCAAGGTGGCTCTATCAACAAATCTGGACTGGACAAAAGTGCAAAAAACACGTATCTGAAATGTATTCGGATAATAAAAGGTATTTTTTGGCACCTATCAATTCACCTGTGGTAACTACACAATTGCTGGATTCAAATTTAACTGCAAGGTGGCTCTATCAACAAATCTGGACTGGGCAAAAGTGCAAAAAACACGTATCTGTAATGTATTCGGATAATAAAAGGTATTTTTGGCACCTATCAATTCACCTGTTTTGACTACAAAATTGCTGCATTCACATTTAAGTGCAAGGTGCCTCAATGAAACAAATCTGGACTGGGCAAAAGTGCAAAAAACACGTATCTGAAATGTATTCGGATAATAAAAGGTATTTTTGGCACCTATCAACCTGTGCTGACTACAAAATTGCTGGATTCTAATTTAACTGCAAGGTGGATATATGAACAAAGGTGGAATGTGCAAAATTGAAAATGAACACCTATCTGAAATGATATACTGATAATTAAAGTGAGTTTTGCACCTAACAAAGAGACCTGCAGTTACTAGAAAAGATGTGTATCCTAATATAAGTTCAGGCTGCCCAATATCCAGGAAATATTTCAATAGAAAACTATTAATAATAAAGCTATTGCAGTGCAATGTCTACACTAAGTCTTGGTGAACTTTATCTAGTATTCTTTATAGAGCTTGTCTGTGTTCGCCCGCGGGGGCCCCCCCTCCGCTCTCCCCGTGACTTTACAGCAGTAGATGCGCCTTTAAAATTCTCTACCTAACTACATAAAATCTTCCAATCTCTAATCTAACTAAATTGTAAGGATCACAGCTAACAGTAGAGCTTTGTCTGTGAAAAAATAGATTAAATTCGCTGAGCTGTTTGGACACAAGCAAAGTGCACGTCCTTCTGCTCTGAGACGCTGAGAGACACTGAGGCTGAACAGGAAACGCTGTTCTATGTAAACGAGGTCATGTGATTTTTCCAGCCAATCGCAACCGTACACATCCCAGTCATGACGTCGCACACACATCTCACCCTGCTCTATTCTGTAAGCTGATTTGCTGGCCGCCAAAATGACAGGAAGCGCCGAAAATGGCGCGATCTTTATAGATGATGCACAGATTTTAACCTAAATTGTCGCATTATCTAAAAATTTCGATCAACATAAAAACTGTGCCGATTTCAACTTTGTCGATAATAATCGCTCAACACATCACCACAGCTGAAAAACAACGCTTAATTAACCCCTGGATGTAAATTGCTCCAAACAATTGAGCCACCACAAACTAGTAGCTTTGTAGCGTGTTACAATGGCGTTTTTTTACGCTACACAACAAGAGATAAAATTGTAATTAACCTTCGCTTGTGAATTATGCTACAGGAAAAATGTATATATTTTGGCGTTGAAAATGACGGTTTCTTGGAGTCACTGCAGCTGAATAACAACGCTTAATTAACCCCTGGATGTAAATTGCGCCAAAAAATTGAGCAGCCAAAAATGAAGTGGTATTTGTATTGTAAAAACGCTGTTTCTTTAAATGAATACAACAGGAACTGGCTTAGATCCCCCTTGGATATTCAATGTGCTGTGAGCAGATAGGATTTAAATGTATATGCAGCTGCAGTGGACGCACACTGGATTTCAGATCCAATACCCAAAAAAATCTGAAATAGAACGTTAAGAGAAGCAGTCTCTGAGACAAGCTGAGACACCCCACAAAAATCGCTGTATAGAAATCAGTTCTTCAGTAACAATCAGCCGCGGCACACCTTCCCTGATCAGTACAGTGAGAGCGGTATGAGCTCCCAGCGTCGCGCCCGGACTTATATAGTGCGGTGACGTCACAGAAACCCGCCGGTCTCTGATTGGCTTCATCTCTGCACATGTCATGCAGGCTATGCCCTTCTTCCTCCCAGAGTGCTTTGCCCCATGTAGCGCCATGTGCTCGCACCCATTTTATCAATCAAAAGCACACTTCGTTCACCCAAAGTCCCCCCCAAAACTTCGACTTTGTTCGGGAACCAAAATTTTTCCTAAAATTTCTAAAACGAATTCCATTTCGTTAGAATAAAATTCCCCATCTCTAATTGTTGACCCATTTTACAGTTGTTTTTTTTTGAAATTTTGTCCTGAAAAGGAAATTTTAATAGAACTTGTTTAAATTTTTTGGAAAAGGGTTTTTTTTACCCAGTCTTTTTTTTTAAAATATTTAAAAATGCATTTTTAAACCATGCCATCAATGCTTTTTTTAAAGGCCCTCTGTTTGTATTTTACTTTTAACGGGGTTTCCCCGGGGGTTTTTTTGGTATTTTGGAATGGCAAGAATAGAAGACCCTTTCCCCAAAACTTTGTTAATGCTAAGGATTTTGAAAAAACCCTTTAAAAAAAGGTTTTTAGAGTTGGTTTGCCAGGATCATTTGTAGTCTTTGGGAAAAAATGGAAACTTAAAAACATTCTTTTATACATGTTTGAACAAAAACCAAGAAAGACTTTCTTCTGATTATCTTTTTGGGCATCCCTTTTTTCTCAGTTACTTTAAAATTTAAAAAGGGGGCCCTTTAATAAAAAATTTTAAACCCCTTTGTCACTAGGTTGTTTCTTTAATGTGAATAAAATTTAAATGCTTTTTGTTTTAAACCTTTAAAGTTTTTTTGGCATCAAAATTGATCACTTTTTTAAAAAAGGGTTGTAAACTAATCTAAATTTAAACTGGGGCAGGACAGCATCCAAACTCAAGAAATTTTCAGGGAACCACCTTTCTTTTTAAAATTTAAAACAAAAAAACCCTTTTACTAAATTAAAAAAGTGCCCCTTTAAGTCCCTTTTTAAATTTTCCCAAAATTAGCTGTAAAAACAAACAAGTGGCAAACAAGTGTTAACCATGCCAAAAATGCACAAGAAAGGGGGGGGCAAAAGGGGGGGTTAAATTTTTTTTGGGCAAAACCCTTTTCCCCACAAACTTTGGGCCCTTCCAAAGTTGCAATTTAACACTATGACAGGGCACATTAAACTAAGAACAGACCCAATTAAAGACCTCTTTTTAAAACATAAATTTCATCCTTTTTTAAAAGGGGCAAACATTTTTTCCAAATTTATTTTTTTTTTGTTTTTAAAACTTAACTTTGATAAAATGAAAAACTTTTCCTATATTGCATTTCCCGTTTATTTGGGGTTTTCCTTTCACTTGCTTTTTGTTTTCAGTTCCCTTTTGATTAAATTTGGAATTTTTTTAAAATGTTATTTACAAAAAGGATTGTACAAAAAAAAACCGAAAAAACGGGTGGTTATTTAAAAAAAAATTCCAGGAAGAAAGGCTAAAAAATGGGAGAGGCATGCTTTTAAATTTTGAAAAATTTAAAACCCCCAAATTTCCCCCAAAAAATTTGGCAGACGGAAAAATGTAAAAAGGAAAAATAAGGACCCAAAAATGCGGATGGAAAAGGTTTGCACTCCAAATCCCCCCAGGGTAAAGGGCCCGCTTTCATTCTTTCATGTACTCGATCATCATCCTGGCCCCATTGCAGAGAAACACCCCAAAGCATGATTTGCAACCCCCCTTTCCCTCACATGGTATGGTGTTTCTTTGGATGCAACTCACCATTCTTTTCCCCCAAAACACACGAGTTGTGTTTCAAACCAAAAACATTCTACTTTGGGTTTTTAAAATCTGCCAAAAGGCATTCCCCCCCAATACTTTTTCGGGATCATCCAAGGCTCTCAGCAAATTTCAGATGGCCGGGAAACATGTACGGGGCTTAAAAAATGGACATTTTGGCACTGCAAATCTGAGCCCCGGCGGGCGGGTGTGTTACTGAGGGTAGCCTTTGTTACGATTTTTCCCCCAATTTTCTGGGCAAGTAAATTCACTAAGGTTCCCCCATAGGGTTTTGGGGTTTTTTTTTTCTCACTTTTTTCTTTGGACTTTTTTCACCTCATACGGGGGAGTTTTTGTGTGGGGGCCCCAAATAAAGGGGAAAAAAATCAGTGGCCTTGTTTTCTTCCATTTTCTAATTAATGCTTCAAAATTGATTTTTTCACCCCCAAGGGCTGCTTGCCTATTGCAGATTCATCTTCCCACCCCGGGTTTGCAGGGCAAAAACTTTTTTTTTCTGGTGCCCTTTTGGGAAGCTCTGGGGGTTTTTAAACTAAAAATGGGCGAATCGATTCTAACAAAGGGGAATTCTTTTAGAATTTAGGAAAACTTTAAATTCAAACGAAGTCGAAAATTTTGGGGGTTTCCCGCGGAACGAAGCATTTTTTTAAATTTGGGATAAAAGGGCGGGCGAGTACTTTGGCTTACAGGGGGCCCAAAAGAAGTCGGGGAGGAAAAAAGGGGCCTTTACCAAAAATGCCCCAATGTGAAAGAATAACCCAATCAAACCCGGGGGGATTCGGGGAAAACGCCCAACCCCCAACTATAAAAAGTCCGGCCCCCGGACGCGGGGCAGTTCACCCCGCCTAAACCTGTCTGTGTGGGGAAAAGATCCCTGCTGCTGAATCTTTTTACTAAAAATCTACCTTTTAATAAAACCAATTTTTTTTGGGGGGTGCCCACAGCTTTTTCTCAAGACTGCTTCTCTTAACTTTCTAATTTTGTTTTTGTGGGGGTTTTGGGAATTAAAGTCCATTTTTGGCGTCCAAATTCCCGGGCCTGCATATACATTTTAATGCTATCGCTCAGTTCTTGAGCAAAAGTGAATTTTCCAAAGGGGGTTTATTTAACCTTTTGCTGTTGTATTCATTTAAAGAAACAGCGTTTTTTTAAAAACCCAAAAACCCATTTAAATTTTTTTGGCAGCTCATTTTTTTTTGCGCAATTTTAGATCTAGGGGGTTTAAATAAGCGTTGTTTCTCCTTTTTGGGTTTTTCAAACCCCAAAAAAGAAATTTTTCCCCGTAGCATAACCCCTACCGAAGGTTTTTTAACATTTCTCTGCTGTTGTGGCTTTGTAAAATAAAACGCCGGTTTTAACACGCTTTTAAAAGGGTGGTAAAATTTTTTTTGCACATTTTCTTTTGCCAATTTTTCACCCAAGGGGTTTAAAAAGGGGTTTTTTCTGCAGTTTTAAACCCGTAAAATTTAAAACCACAAACCAATAGCAAAATCCTAAAGGGGCCACAAAGGGAATAAAAAAATTAGCTTTTAAAAAAATACAAAATAAAATGTAAAGACAAAAAACCTAATCTAACTAAACCAATTTCAAATCTAAATCCGACAACTTTTGGCTAACCCATAAAATAAATTTGGGGAAAAAATTTCCCCAAAAAGGGGGTTTTCCCACCCCCGTACCAAAACTACCAACAAACCCCATTAACTAACTATCACTGTACAAAAAACCCTAAACAGGGCAAAAACAAAGAGATATACATTCAGTTATCCCCAAATGAAAATCCCGGAAGAATTCATAAAAACCGACGCGTTTTCCCCCCCCCATATAATTGGGGTTCATCAGGAAAACGGGAAAAGGGTTTCAAAAACACTAATAACCATTTTTGATAAACTTTCTGCCCCTTTTTAAAAAAGCAAGGGAAGAGGCTGATAGTCCGGGTGGATTCCAGAAAAACTTATAAAAGGAGTCCCCACACCCAAAGGGAGTTTCCCCGATGATGTACCATTTTTTTCTTTCTTTTTGGGCCCAGGATTTATGCTATTTTTTTGTGGTTTTGATGTTGCAATATTTTTTTGGGAAACCGGGGTATATAAAAATTAAATATTTAGGGTCCATGTAAATCCCCCCAGTTTCCAGCAAGAGGGGATTTTTTTCCCGTGTTGTTTTTTTTTACTCTGTTTAAAAAAAACATTTTTTTCAACGCCAAAGAAAAAATTTTTTCCGGGAACATAATTTCATATCCAAGGGGGTTTTTTAATTATTGGGTTTTTTTCTGTTGTTTTTTTGCTCCCCTAAAATACTTCCGTTTTTTAACACGCTACAAAGCGGTAATTTTTTGGGGAGCCCCATTTTTTTTTTGCACAATTTACAACCAGTTGTAAATCAGTAAAAGAAATGTTGTTTTTTTCCAAAAGCCAAAGCAGGAAAATTTTGGGGTGTAAACATAATTCAAATCCGAAGGGAAAAAAAAGCCTGTTTGTGCTTTTTTATTCAAAAATACACAGTGTTTTTTAAAAGCACATACAAGTAAATTTTTTCCCGGGCCATTTGGGAGCCAATTTATAACCTAAGGGTTTTCCCCAAACTTGGGTTTGTTTGGGTTTTATTTGGAGTCAAATACAGGGGGTGTATTTTAAAACATAACAGATACTTCATTAAACAAGTTTTGTTTCATTTTTAGAACCCAAAAAGGGATGCCCAAAAGAGAGGTTGGGAGGGTCTTTTTACAGCGGGTGGGCCATGGCACAAACATTCCCTGGAGCGGGGCCCAGGTCCCAGCACAGCAAGGGGACTCCAGCAGGGGGTCCCTGGGTAGCCAAACTCCCGGTGTCATCAAACGGGCGTGTGTGCCAGCAACCCGGGGGTTTTCTTGATTGGTTGACAGTCAACCACTTCCCTCCAAAAGACATCTTCAAACCCCAGCCCCCATCGGGGGAACATCAACACAAGCCTTGCTGGCAGGCCCGGGGAGCGGGTCAGCGGCCCTCACCTTCCTAAAAACCCACCACTGGTCCGACCCGGGTTTTCCCTCAGCCAAAAGACACATGGGGTCTGGGCTCACGCCACAACAAGAGATGAAAAATTTTGAGGGGGACAGTCAGCAGCTACTTGGCACAAAAGAAAGGGGGCCCAAATATCCCCTGCTTCTCTCATAGCGGCAAAGTATAATGTGGAGATGGGCATGGGAGGTCATGTTGTGAGGGGTCAGCCTCTCATACCAAGACCGGTAGGAGGACAGCAGTGAAGAGAAACAATAACGATGATGATGTAGCCGCCCGGGCACTTGGGAGCCGGGGGAAGCAAGGGCTTAATCATCATCAGGAGAAGAGGGCGTCAGTTTGCGCGTCAGACAGGGGCGCAGCCAGCAAGTGGGTTTTGTGGCCGTGATCATCAGGGTAGCAGCAGTTTTAGGCAGGACCAAGGGGCAACGGGGTAGAAAACCCCTTCACAGGGCCAGAAAGTACGGGACAGGGGCTCATAGGCACGGCGGGAGTAGTCACTCAGGCGGGGCTTTTGGGGGTAAAATACATCGGCGGTGTGGCGTTTTTCTAAACACAGGAGGAGCCGAAATGGGTATATTAAATCTGTGGGGAGAAAAGGGAAACGTGGCCCCGGGGCTAACGTGGCAAAACCCCGGCCCGCTTCAACACATGCAGCATCACCATCCGGGGGCCCTGGAGTAACGTGGCCAGATGTGGTGGTCCATATTATCGCCGCCGTAGCAGCAACGCCCATGGCACGCATCCATTGCAGCCAGTCAAGCTCCACCACTCGCAGAAGGAGTTTTTTCTTTTTGCCATCATCCTCCGGTCCAGACCTCCTGATCCTCGCTACTCATGGCGCCAAGTCTTCAATGGGGCGATTGCAAAGGACAAGGGATGGGGCCAACCACCAAAAGGGTGCAAAACTGACCGTGCTCCTGTCCAAGTTTTTGGGACACATCCCTCCCTTTCCAAATGGGGACTCGCACCGTTCAAAAATGGGCCTGCCCCCACCGGGGTGGAGAGTTCCAACCGTAATTTATTTTCCAAAAAGGCATCCCAAATCCTTTACAAATATGTAGGGCAAAAGGTGGGCCAGTCCTTGAGCTTTTTGGGTTTTTGTTCCAAGTGCGGGCACGCGGTCGTGGGAGCGAAAACTACGGTCAGGGCCAGTACAGTCCTTTACGGCCCCAGAGGAATGTGCTTCCTGCCCGGGGCCCCCCAAACAACTTGGACGGAAGACGCCGTTTCTCCCCCCAATGTTGTCAAACTGCTGCTCCGGGCCCAAGTCCGCCTCCTCCCCTCCCCACCCCCCACCATCTCACCTCCACAATATGCTCCATCATACCACATGTGTAGGCACAGCGGGCACGCAGTTCTACACCTGGCTTCCCTGGGTAAGTCACACAGGGAGGAAGGGGCCCGAATCTCAGCAAGAAATCGATGGTGCTTTCTCCGCGCCAACTCAAATGGGAACCATGGGACGGACAATGAGAAGAACAGGTGTCCGCGCTGAAAACCCAGGAGGGTTGGTCCATGCCCCTGCATGGCGCATGTGTTCAATCTGGGTTTTGAAAAGGTTTTAAGTCTTCCACGATCTTCAAAGATTCTGAAAATGGCCAGGAAAATGTGCATCATTTCCCTCCATTTCCACAAAGCCCCAAACCCCCCCCTCGATTGCAGCACAGAACGGGCCCCCCCAACACACGCTGAATGCGATGTTTCCACCCTTGGAATTCCATCCTGCACTGTTACCAGTTATAACAGAGAAAGCCATTAACGTTTTTTTGATGACCAGGCAACGGGAGTACTCCCCTGTGTAATTTTTGATGCAGCCAGTGGCAGACATGCGTGCCCCTCCCCTTTTTGGGGAGGTCATTCGAGGAGGCCACGTTTTTTTGTCTTTCGTCATTCCACTGCTTCATTCAGTCTAAAAAAACCCTGTTGGCAGGGGAACGGAAGGGGGCGACCATCTTGCGCAACATATGGTGGGGATGAATGGAGGAGGGGGAATTTGGAGCACAAGCATTTCGGGCGAAATGATGGTTTTTTCTCCCAGGGACAGAGAGGAGGGCGGGAGCAGCTGGAGGGGGGTAGAGGAGATAGGAAGAGAGGAGAAACCCACAAGCCCGGGGCAGAACAGTGGAGATGGAGGCAGGAGTCCCCGGTCACTTGTGAAATCCCCGCAGCATATGATTTCCTGGCAATCAGCCAAATAGCCCAGACCGGCAGAGGGTGACTTCTGGCTCCCCACCCTATTTGACCCTCACGACCCGGCCAAAAGGGGGACCCTTTCCCAGCTGCGGAGGGGGAAAAACTCAAAATATACCTAGCAGTTGGCCGCTTCCTATGGGGCATCGTCCCCCTCTGACGGGTCTGCCGGGGGGTTCATCTGCGCTCATAACTCCCCCAGGCGCTGTGGAAGATGGGGGGGTAGGAGCAGTACCACTCCATCCCCACAACCTAAGTCTTTATCACTGATGAGCCTTCCTTCACCCCCTAGTGAGGAGGGCAGCGCCAGCAGCCCAGGACCTGGACAGTCCCTAAACCCAAACAGTTTTTGGGCCTACTTGGACAGCACCTGCCACCACAATTAAAATCCCTGGAACTGGGCAGCCAAACTGGATGTGGGGCTGCAACTTGCCGAGTTTGCAGGGAAAGGCTGTCCTGCCCCAGTAGTGGGGAATCGAGCGGGGTTTCAGTGCGGCGAGGGCCATCTTTACCCCAAAGGGGAAAACCCGTTGCCGGGGGGAAATGTGGAACGACGCCTTTGTCAAGTGAATCAGGCGTGGATGGGCCCCATGAATTTCCCAACCAATGCCTTAGGCGTCAGATTACATCAGCCATGACCCCTCACCCAAAAATTGAGAAATGAGTCTGGGTTCAAACTACCCCCTCGCCACTTTTTGATGCCACCACCCCCTGATCCACAATTGCTGACATTTTCCCATTGCCTCCCACCACTTTACCAGGGCTGGTATTGCCACCCAACTCCACACTCTGCATTTGCCATTTATACCTCATGCTGCTCCCCGTTTGTTGCTGCGGTCACCTCCACACCCGTCATTTTGCCACTCTGTCCCACCCTTTTTTTCCCACCTCCAGAAGTATTTTTGAAAGTCTGCCCTCATGCTGCTGCTTGTCCTCCCATGACCTACACACTTGTCATTGTGACACTTTTGCCCAAAGCTCTCGGTGGCTGCGCCATGCCCTACCACGTGTCATTGTCCACTCGTGGCCTCTCCTGTTTTTGCCCCCTCCAGAATTTAAAATTTTCCCGTGTCCCTCATGCTGCTGCTGTGGGTTTGCCGTCCCTACCACTCTGTCTTGTGCCACTCTGACCTCATGCGCTGCGGGGTGCTGCCTTGAAAAAGAAAATTTTAGGCCCTATTTTTTTACCCCCGAAATTTTTACGTTATCTCTTTCCCCATAACCAAAAAAACTGAACAAAAAAAAAAGATAAAAAAAAAAAAAATTTGGGAAAATTTAACATGGAAAAAATTTTTACACACCCTACACTCTTTCATCCGGGAAATCGTTTTTTTTTATTCGCCCGAAGTAATTCGGCAAAGTCGGCCGGAAAACAAATTTTTAAAATTCCCCCCCTTCCATCTTCCACCAAGTATTGATGGACTGTTTGATTGTGGCGGTGGTCTTTATACATCAATTCGGTCCAAAAAAAAATGTGCCACTTTCTATCGCGGGCTTTTTTTTTGCCGGTGACCTCAATCGGGAGGGCCTTACCCCCCTTTTCACTCAAGCAAAAACTTTTACTCAAGGCTTGGTTGTTTGAAATATCGCTTTTTAATTTTATGTTCAAAAGCCTTGAGTTGTTTTTCTCAAGTTTAAAAAGGTGCCATTACTACAGATAATGAGTGGGAACAGAGGGCCCTTAAGAAGAAAAATTTCAAGTCGTGAGAGCCAGAAATCTTCTTGGTTTGTAGAAAAATTTAAATGCTTATTTTCCCCCCCCCAAATTTCAAATAAATTTTTTCCAAAAAAGACAAATTTAAATTTTTTGGATTTGTTTTTCATTTTTTTTCCAATAAGTTGAGGCTACCTTTAAATTTAATTACAGGCCTCTCTTATTTTTGGGAGAACTTGCACAATTGGGGGGATAAATATTTTTTCCCCCCTGTTATACACCACATATTTTTAAACCCGAAGTTAATAACCTATATAAAAAGAAATATCATTTTTTCTCACTATCTATATTAAATCAGAATAAACCTTACTGTTTTAGGTCAAATGGTTACCAAAATTTTTTTTAAAAATTGCCAAATGCCAAATAAGAAGAGAGGAATTTTTTCGCCCAAAAAAAACCGAGAGTCAAAAGTTTACATACTTTCAATTTTTTTGGTACATTTCCCTAAACTTATGACTTGGGTCAAAAGTTTTTGGATATCCCATCACAACCTTTCACAATAATTTGGGAGGAAATTTGGCCCACCTGCTGACAAAACTGGGTTAACTGAGCCATGTTTGTAGGTCGCTTTGCCACACCTGCCTTTTCGCTTTGCCCATCAATTTTTCAATAGGTTGAGACAGGGCCCTTTTTGATGGCCACCTCCAAAACATTTACTTGGTTTTCCTTAAAACCACTCGTAAAAGGGTTTTTTTTTTTGGGGTATGCTTCGGTTCATTTCCATTTGGGAAAACCCATTTCCACCCAAATCAATTCCTGGCTGATGTCTTGAGAGGTTTCTTCGTATTGCCACATAATCTTCTTTCCTCATATGCATTATTTTATTGAAGTACACCAGTCCCCTGCACAAAACACCCAACAACATGATGCTGCCACCCCTATGTTTCCATTGGGATTGTGTTTTAGGCTATATTCCTAGGGGCTTGCCCACGAGTAATTGCGGGGAGGGATTTCCCCCGCAATTAACCATTTACTGCCAAAGCGGCGGCGGGCGGGGGGGGCCGGCAGCCCGCCGGCCCCATAGATATTCTTACCCCGCGGCGCGTATCCCCCCGTGAAAAATTGCAGTCATTTCCCTCCCCACTTGCCGTTTTTTTGCGACGGGAGCGGACAGAATCCTATTTTTAAGAACTGTGTTTACCGAATGACTGGGACGGTTTTCAGCCGAAATTTCCCGGGATGGGGCCGAATTAGGAGAAACCCGCCCAAAATAACCATGTAAAACATAACCCCTTGGGTTTTTCCCAAGTTTCTCCTTTTTCCAAATGTAATGAGGGTCGTTATGACCAAACATTTAATTTTTTTCATCAGACCAAGGACAAGTCTCCAAAAATGTGGGTCTCTGTTCCGAGTGCTTTGCAAACATTACTCTGGCTTTTTTTTTTTTTTCCTTTTGAGAAATGGCAAGTGGCCTTTCCCATGTTGAACCAACTCTTTCACTTGGGGTAAAAGCACAATCTTACCAGCTTCCTCAGATCTTCACAAATGTTTTGCTTTTGTTTTTTGGTTTTATAACACATGCAGACCAAAACACGTTCATCTTGAGGCAAAAACCCGTCCCTTTCTAACGTTTAAAGGGTGGATATTTTATCTTGTTTGTACGAGTATAATGTTTTTACAGATGAATGAGGAACTTTAGGTATCTGGAAATTGATCCAAGGGTAAAACCAGACTTCGAATTTCCCCAATTCTCTTTTATTCAGAACTTCCAAATACATGAATCAAAAGGCGTCCAAATTGTTTAAAGACATAGTAATCCTAGGTATGTAAACTTTTGCTTTAAGAAAGTAATAAAAACGCCTTAAAATGTATCTCTCTCTCTCACTATCTGGCATTTTTTTCAAAAATAAATTTAAATTTTTCTAAACCAAAATTTACCTAAACGGGTAAGGTTTATTCTGATTTCATGCAAATGAAACAACTGCATATGCTTTTTAAAGTGAATGAAACTTCTGGTTTCAAACTGTTTTTAAAAAGCCCAAGTAAACTTTAATAGGGAACAGCAATTATCTTAGTAGCAGTAAAAAAAAACGACGTGAGTGTATTATGAATAAAACTCTGACTGATGGTATAAGGGGGTCAAATTATATCCTAGGAGCTAACAATGAAAATGTCTTTATAGCTGTTGGTGCCCAAAAAATTGACTCAGACAGCCCGCAATGCACTTGAAAAATTTGGAGGGTTAAAATTAAAGGGGTTTGTTCACTACGAATCATAGAAAAAAAGAGGACCAAAAACTAAGCATGTACGTCCTTGGTGACATTTGGCAAAAATGCTTTTTGTTTAAGAGAAAGGGCTGCATTTGTTTTAAAATGGTTTAGCCGGGCCGTTTACCCAGCTAAAGCATTACTGCGTGGGCGAGAAAAGTGCAGGCTAAAGAGAGAGTAATAGGCATGGATGGGAACAATAGGGGACCCGGGATAAGCAGCTGCACGGACGGAAAAAGAGGACAAGACTGCTGTCTGTGCAGGAGGTTGTCATTCAGTGATTGCGATCAGAGGTTCCGCAGCAGGAAGAGAGAGAGAAGAGAGGGAGGAGAGAGAGAGAGGGAGAGATGATGTGCATCCCACGTAAATCAGAAAGGAACACGCAGTCCCATCAGTTCCTCTCCCAATTTTGCTACACAACTGGCCCAGTAAATGCAAACAGATAAGCGTTAATTTTGTTTTCCCAAACTGAAGGTTAGAGGGGTTAAAATATGAAGGATAATCACAGTATAGAGCGAGACAGAAAAAAAAAAAAAAAAAAAAAATCTGTCCCAGAGTCCCGAATTCAAAATGCCAATTCAGTAAAAAGTATGTAAAAGAGTTGGGAAATTAAAATATAAACATCAAGTTACATTTAGCGTTTCACTTCCAATATTTCCAATGTAGCTGAGAACCTCTCCCTTCCTCCAGTTCACACAGAATGGAAAACCTCACGCGCACACTTTGAGGGCGTGTCTGCACAGAAAAAAAAAGAGAAGATTACTCCCTGTGAAAGGTAGTAAACATGCCATCCATTTTCACAAGCTCTGCTGGCAACAGCATAAATGGCTGCAAGATGCTGATAACGAGACAACCACTTTAACCCTGAGACAGTGTTGCTAAAACTGCGCCAATAAGTGAATAGGTGTGGCAAATGCATGAATGCTTTATTTGTTTCTCTATTTCTCAGTCTGATCTGGATATTTGTTGTCTGTGTGAGCCAGATAGCAACTGTTTTTAGCTATAGTGGGTGATTAAAACAGTGTTTTACCCTCTGCCTTGGTGATAAATATCTAAGGTACATTCAGTTTTGGATACAGCCATTAGGCTTTATTATATTGTTGCATACAGTTTGTAAAATCAAGTTCTTGTCGCAGTGTGCATCAGTTGACCACATTGGGTTTTTTAAACGAGAAATAGTTTATATAGTGATCTGGTTCTGTATTTTTAAATAATTGATTTAGCTCCTTTTAAAGTATCTTTGATTAAGATTGTATATTATGGAATTTTTCATTTTTTTGTTGTTGTTGTTTGTTGATGAGGAGGGAAACGGTTTATAGATTGCCAATGGCAAATGTGTGTTTTATTAGTATATACATCTAGATTCATAACAATTAAATCCCTCTTTCTTTGTATATATCTTCTGTGTTATTCCTTGATGGATATATGTATGGTTTCTAAGGTTAAATATGTAAATATATCGTTGCACATCCATTACTGTATCCTAAATACAGTAAATTGTGTTATATATTCACACAGTTTTTTACAGATGTGGTTTTGATGCAGCCTTTACTGCACTTACAATTGTAACATGTGAATACAATCATTAAATCTTGCCAAAACATGTTGGCATTATTCTATAATGGACTGTGATTGTACTGACAGTTATATGTTTTAACGGACAGCAATAAAGACTAAAGTTTTATGAAGATGGTTGCTGGAATTCACTGCTATAATGTGAATACATCATTAAGTCGGGTCAAGCCTGGTTGACACACAAGGTTGATGTGGATACAAACAGGATATCCGGGTGCAGTTTCCCAAAACGAGGTCTGCACCGCAAAGAACTCCAAACTCCGGTAGTCGTAAGAGATGCAGCTTTATTCAAATAGTAAAACAAGCAAAGTGCACAAATAAGTCACAGACAGACTGCACAGCCTAATCTGACGCGTTCTGGTATTAACGCTTGTCACAGTTAGTAATTCCTATGCTAATTCCTAAGTTATTTTTAAAGCTCCTATTGCCATCATTGTTTTTTCTCTGTAATAATAGCAGGTCTCGCTCCATGGTATTTTGGAAAGCCTCCAAAGCGGTACTCGCTCTTTATAGGATAAAAAAAGTGGGGTTAGGATGTAGGTGATGGATGCTGGGCTCCTCTTCAATAATTTATCTCATAAGTGGTCCCCTATTTTGCTGTGCTTCTATCTGCAGGGTTTCACGCCATTTGTTCCCCAAATTGCAGTGATTCAAATTCATTGCTGATCATAATTGTTACATCCCCTACATTGGTCATCCCTACAATCTTTATTATAAAAGTATTTCGCTTAACTTGTCAACAATCGACTATCTGTTCTCATCCATGATGGCTGAAAAAAGATCAAAATTACAAGTAAGGGAAAATTAAGGTCCTTGGCTGAGAACATCAATCTGTGCTTGTGTAAGTATTGTTGGGGTTAATACCACAACCTGTGTATCTTTTTCTATTTTTTGTATATTCTTTTTTTTCTGTGCAAATGTTCTTGCTGACTTTCGGAATCATTTATTCTGTTGTTTTTGCCTTTGCCCTTCCGTTTTTTGAACCCCTATTACTGGTCTGTGGCATCTCTTCATCATTTGATGTATCTTGTTCTAGCGTCTCTGTGTCGGTATTGCCACTATCAGTGCTAGCAATGTCTGAAAAATTGACAGTTTTTCTATTAGATTTTTTCCATTTTTTCCTCAATATTGATGTTGGTATGTATTCACTCTGTTCTGATTATAATCTTCGATGTCACTAGTGTATTTTATCCTCTTATTTTCCATAATTATATTCTCCACTTTTCAGGTTTCTTTAAGTTGTTTTGGGCTGTATCATATTCTGTTAGATCCTTCAAATGCATACACTTTTTCTTGGTGCTTCCTTTACTTTTATTTCTATCTCACTAAGACTTTTCTGTTATTATTCTATAATCAATGGACTCAATGCTAGGGGAGCAGGTCCGATAGAATGTTCGTTCCATTTATTAATAAACTCGTCCGTAGTTGTAAAGACGGTGTCTTGTTTGTCTCAAACCCCTAGGTAATAATTTCTTATCAAAATTGTTTTTTTTTAGGGTTTGTTGGTCCCACCATAGTTTCAGTTCTTTAATTCTTGCTTTCTCCAATTCCATAAATAGTTGTTTCCACTCATTATTGCTATCAGTATCTTGCCCATTATCTTTAAATACTGATGCTAGTTTAGCCATGCGATCTATTGGTAAGGGAGTATTTTGCTTATCCATGTTGATTAAGGACATTGTAGTCTCCCTTGCGCTGTGATGTGCTGCTGCTCGAGTTATGATTACTCTTCTATCTTGGTGGTGAGCCTGCATTAAATATAATCACTCTTGCTGCCCGTAGGTCTGGAGCTATAGCGGCCTTACTGGTACATATCCATAATATAAGGGAAAAGAAGCTCACCTACTTTGCTGGGCTAGTCCATGTGTATTTCGTGCATCCACGTTGCCGTAAACTCTCCGTTCCCTGGTTCACGGCCGGCCAAGCGGGTCCCTTCCACTGCTACAAACAGGATATCCGGTGTGCAAGTTTCCCAAAGCGAGGGGTCTGCACCGCAAAGAACTCCAAACTCCGGTAGTCGTAAGAGATGCAGCTTTATTCCAAATAGTAAAACACAGCAGTGCACAAACTAAGCACGACAGACTGCAATCAAATCGACCTTTCGGGTTTTAAAACCCTTCCACAGTTAGTAATCCAGTTTGCTTGTGTATTTAAAAAAACATAAAACCAAAATCATAGCAGTCCACATGATCCACAAAGTACTCCATTAGCCTTTTAAAGGGGAAAACCTTTTTTTAAAATCACAGAGCAACTACAACAGAACCATAACCCAAAATGTTTAAAAACAACCTTCCCCCCCCTTTTTTCTAAAAACCAGGGAACCACTCTTTGTTGCGGGCTTGGACTTAAACATAAGACCAACAGCACTTTTACAAAACTTTTGCAGTTTCACATATATCTCAGCAACAGCAGTATTTCACAGACACATTACACTCGAGGTTATCCAGAGGTCAGTAACCCATTCCTCAGACTGATAGGAGAATAAGTCACTGAACGCAGACATTACATTTACAGCACAAATATGTCATTACAGTGGAAATACAACAACACTACACCTAACATTGGGAAAAAAATATTTTGTAATGACTTGAAGGGTTTAAAAAGGTGCAAAAGGGGGTTTAAATCTTATACATTACATAACTAACTTGTTAAAGTGGCATAAGTGCAGGAGATTTAATTTGTAGTAGTAAAAAAAAAGCCACAGAGGACCAAGAGCTAAAGCAAGTGCTTATAAAAGGTAAACAATCTAACTCTGCTAATCTTGCTATGTGTATTAGAAAGGGAGATATGTACACTAACCTAAGGCATTATGGCACTCAAGGAGAAAAAATTATTTCCTTTACCAGGGAAATAACAAAGACCAATGAAATTTAGAAAAAAATCTTCATTCCTTTCTCTACATCATGAAAGTTAATCATTTAGTCAAAAACCCTTTAATGAATAATAATAATCTAATAATACTAAAAAAAACAACAAATACTCACTTTTTTAAACTACTACTACTACTACTACAAAAACTAAAATAATAAAAAATAATAATAATAATAATAATAATTAAAAACCCTTTTTAAAATGTGCAAAGATATTTCTTTAAAGATCAGGGGGTACAGGGACAGACAAAACTGATCATTATGAATAAACAAACCAAACAAGAGGGGTAAGAACTCTGCTCATAAAAGCTTACCATCTTTGCAGAAGTAGGTATGAGATAAAAGATAAGATTTCCTTAGTTTAGACATTGGTCTGGCCATATTCCTAAAACAGGGTAGCACACATAAAAGTGGTTCAACCTGCCACCCAGACAGTACATCTATATACAGATAGGTATATATGAGTCCTTTAGTGCATAGGGGGTTCAGGAATGGGTTCGGGGGGATCTTGTGGGGGCTCCCCAGAAAAGAATATTTTTAGGGCATGCTTAAAGGTTGGAAATGAGTGGGCGAATTTCTAAAAAATTCGATTCCCGAGTTCGCCAAATTTTTTTGGCAAAATTTTTCGACCCCAATTTTTATTTGCGAAAATACATTAAAAAACAGCATTTCCTGCTGGGGGGACCTGTAGTGTTTGTAAACATTGTGCCATGCTCCATAGAAATGGGAGCATGGTGTGGTCTTCAACAATGCTGGTTTTTAGTATGACACGAGATGACAGGCGCCTGACAAAATAAATCACACTTCACTTCTGGGGGCAGTTACAGGGGCAAACTCCCAAATAATAAGTGGGAACGCAGCCTGACAAGGTAATGTCGCGGCACTCGAAAGAATGAGCGAGTCTAAGACCTACTATAGCGTAAAAGAGCGCGCTCCTTTACACCGACATCAATTTTCCAGCGTTTGTACAAACCGTTTTTAAACGCTGATCATGTAGAGCCCCCCCCAAAAAGTGGAGGGGGGTGTTGCAAAAATTTGCGTTGACATCACTGATCATTTTGCCCCCTTTTCATCTCATGCCCCTTTTAAATCGGTTAAATAATCCACGCTTTGCTAAACCCAAAAAAAAACGGGATTGACCCAAAAAACCGAGATGACCATAAAGGGGATATTTCATGTTTTCGTGTTCTGATCCATCCTGTTTTTGGTACCTAATCATCAAAAATCCTGATCCTATTGTGAGAGCGGCAAAAATGACTTTGAAAAAGGGGCCAGCAACACATAGGCCACATATGACACAATCACAAAGTATGGAGAGGGCAGAAAATCAGTGGGCCACAGGTGCACAATGACAGTTTAAAGGGTGGCAGCAACATCATAGTCCCCCCGAGTGGCAAAATGAAGGTTAGAAGGTGGCAGCAAATCATTGGCCCACAGGTGGCAAAATAAACCAGATTTAGGTGGCGGGCAGCAACGCAGCAGCAGAGTTGGAGAGCGTCACAATGACAAATTCTGGAGATGGCAACAACATGATTAGGCCACAGAGGGGCAAAATGACACAGTGTGGAGATAGGGCAGAAACATAGTAGTCCACAAGTGCCGCAATGACGTTGAGAAGGTGGGCACAACACAGTTTTCCCACGAGTGCACAAGAACATTTTTTAGGTGGCGGCAGCAACAGCAGCAGCATGGGGTTGGAGGGTCACAATAAAAAATTCGGGGATGGAAACAACAGTTTAGGCCAAGAGGGGCAAAATAAAATGTGGAGATGACGGCAGCAAATCAGTAGCCACAAGTGCACAAGACAGGTTAGAAGGGGGCAGAACATCAGTTTTCCACAAGGGGGCACAATGCACACGTGGAGGGGGGCAGCAGCAGAACAGCACAGCAGCATCAGCAGCAGAAGCATGAGGTCGGGATGGCACATGACAAGTGTGGAGGGGGGGCAATTCCATACCGGGTAAAGATGGGGGGAGGCTAGGGAAACTGCAGCAGATGTGTGGCATCGGGTGGGGGGGGCACATCAAAGTAGTGGGGCGGGAGCCAAAAAATCCGACTCTTTCTCAAGTTTTGGGGGCGTCAGCTGTCTAATCTAATGCATAAGGCTTGGTGTGGGGAAACCCTGGGGGGCCACAATCAAGTTTGGGCTGCCCATAGTCCAGGGGATCTTTACCTGGGTGGCAACCACCACCGCTTTTTCGGGGACTGTTGGTGCTGTTGGTGAGTAGTCCCTCATAGGGGGGTGAAGGAAGGCCATAAATGACCCAGATTTAGGTGTATGAGGAGCTGCCTGCTCCTACCCCCACCTCCCCCAAAGCTGTGGCAGTGGTTCGTAGCGGAGGAACCATCGGGTCAACCACCAGAGGATGGACGAGGGCCCACATAGCAGCGGCCAAAACTGACTACATAGGATTTCTCTATATACGCAAGTTTTCCCCCCTTCCCGCAATGAAAAAAAGGCCCCCTTTTTCCCGGTAGCGAAAGTCCAAGAGGGTAAAGGCCAGAATCATCCCTCTCCGGATTGCCTATTCGGCTGTTACTACCAGCAAATCGCATGCTGGGGGGGCCATCTGCGAAAGTGACTCGAGGGACTCCCTCCCTCCACCCCCACTTATACTGCCATGGTTGTCTGGTCATTTCCCTTCTCCCCTACCTCCTCTGGATGCTCCCCCCCCAGTCACCTGGGTAGAAAAACCACCATTTACCAACACTGCTTGGCCCAATGTCCTCCCCCCCCCTCCAGTTCGCCCCCACCGACTATTGGCCGTGAGATGTGTCGCTACGTCTCCACCCCCTGACAATAGATTTTGCAGCATCTCTCCAGGACATGAACAGGGGAATGAGTTTTCATCCCAAATCCGGTGACTGACAAGTAATTTTGGCCTCCTCAAAGGACATGACAAACACTGTCACGCGAGCTGCCCGGCTGACATCAAAATTACACAGGGAGTGCCCCTTCCGCTTGGATATTAAAAAATCTTTAATGGCCCTTTTCTCTGTTCATACGTCGGCTAACATAGGGGAGGCGGAAATTTCCCAACGGTGGAAACGTTGATTTTTTGGGGGAGGCCGTTCTGCGCGCCTCAAGGGGGGTGGTCTTGGCTTTGAAAGAGGATGAAGTGCATGAACATTTTTCCGGGCCATTTCTGAATGTCTTGAAGATGGGTGGAAAAAATTCAGGAACCCTTTTTGAAAACCAGATTCAATATGTGCGCCAGCAGGCCATGGGTCACCCTCCTCAGTGTAGCGGGGGGCCCACCATGTTCCTTCCATTCCTGTCACCATGGTTCCGTTTTAAAAGTTGTCGCGGAGAAAGACACACATTGATTTCTTTTGCATGACGGGGAAAACATTTCCCTCCCCTGTGTGACTCCCGCGCAGGAAAACCAGTAAAAAACGCGTGGACCGCTGTCCCCTGCACATGGGATATGGAGCAACACGGAGGCTAAAGGGTGGGGGTGGAGGAGGAGGCGGACATTGGCGCGGGAAACAGCAGTTTGAAAGGGGGGAGAAAAATGGTGTCTCCATCCAAGTTCGGTTTGGTTTGGGGAAAGAAAGGCACTTTTCACCAGTGGGCCATTTAGGCAGTACTGGGCCCCTGCCATAGTTTAAGAACACATGGCTCGCTTCCGTGCACCTTAAAAACACCGATAGGCTCAAGGACTGGCCCCAAACCTTTTGTTCTACAAGCTGTTGGGGGCCCTTTTCGCCCTTTTTTGGAAAAGAAATTACGGCTTGGGGCTCTCCCCCTTGTCACGGTGGGCCCGCGACCCCCTCCCAGTCGCGGGGGACACCCTGGCCCCCCACGACGGCACCGCCGCCCGCATTTTTTGGGGGGTGGGGGGCGCCCCCAGGCGGCCATACCCTCCTACTTACTCGGCCCGCCCCGTTCTGCTCCAGCCCCCCGCGGCGCGTCCCCATCTCTAAGACGGCCGTCGGCTTGTGAAATTTTAAAAAGGCCTGTACCGTAATTGGCTATTGCCCGGGACTGCCTTATTTAAGCCTGCCCCTTCCTGTGCTTTTTCCCGGGTTTTAGTGCCATTTAGCCCCATAAAAGCGTTCCCAAAATTGTTCGATTTCCCGGACCGTCCCTTTCTTCCTTCCCACAACGCATCTTAACCGCCTGCCCTGATACTGCCGTCCCCCGACCACGAACCCTTGCCCCCCCTGTCCTGACCTTCTGCCGTCCCCAACTACGACCCGCCCCACAATTTTAACCAGCATACTTTGGCTGCCAAGCAACAAGTCACGCAGGGTAACGACCTGGTAGACTCCCCCCTCAGCAAGCCATCCCGTTTTTTTTGGGGGCGGACTGGTGAAAACCGGAACCTACTTAGATTCCTTCCCCCGGGGTGGTTCAAACCCCACGTTGCGGTAGTCCAGTGGATCCACTTCTACGTCCCGGGCCGTGACAGTAAATCCGGGGCCCTGGACCCCCAAGGTGCCTCTGCCGCCGACGCTGACCCACCCCCATTTGGCCAGCATGAACAGATCGTCAGCAAGCCAGCAACTCAGCCACCCCTCCCCCCCCATATGCAGCATTTGGGGGCGCTCAGCACACCACCCCTCCCCTGCTCTCCGGTTTCGGCCCTCGACGCTTGTCCCCGGCCCATCGTCTATGCCATCCAAAAATTTATGGGGACTCCCAAGGGCCCAGGGGCTTTACACCCAATGCCCCTGCAAATCGAATTAAGGGGAACCAATTTCCCCACCGAACGGGCAAGGTGGCGTTCCTGCTCAGCCTTCTTCCGGGAAACCCTGGGAAAGGGGCCCATCCGGTCACAGCCAACTGGCTACATTTCCCACCCAGTTAGGGGTGTATTCGAGGGGAAACCCTCCCGGGCTTTTTCTGCCGAGACCCCCCTTGCTAAACCTTGGGCCCCCGGCTCTTTGTAGGCGACTATCCGTACGTTTCCGCCTTTTCTTCCGAGTTATTTTGGAAGAAGCGGTGTTGACTGCCACCTTCCCGACGGGCCTCTCCAGCCGCCTCAAGGATGCCCAACTCCCGGATTCCTGTTTCCTTTATGACCTTATCCCTGGGCCACTCGGATTGACATCCCTTTTCGGAACCAGGAGGAACTCCGGCAGAATGGAACGGTTAGACCCCCCCGCTCCCTCGTCTGGGCCCCTATTTTAAAGGCCGCCTCAGTTGCCCTCTCCCCCCCTCCCCCCGAGGAAACCATGGAAAGGGATAGAGCCCACCTGTCTACAAAGGGGAACCCGAAAACTTGAGGAAATCTTTGTCTGTACTTGCAGGCAGACCATTTCCACAGATCCTTTCCCCGCGCCCTCACGTTCCCTGAAAGGGCCCCTTTTACGTAGGGGGAGGTGTCCCCAGGTGAGAGCAACCCTCCCCCTCGCCTGACCATGCCCGTGATCGTCGCACTGGGCCTGGTTACCAGTTCACGCTACTGCTTTCCTGGACTTGGGGCAGCTGGAAAATTTTTTGGGCGCTGCCCTGGTGTCCCAGCATAATCTCCCTGTGATCCCCCTGGAAAGCCCCTACTCCTTCCCTGTCAGGGAGAGATTCTCAAAGGACCAATTCGGTTCCGGGCTGGCCTCTGGTCCCACAAGTAGGGTACTGCAAAGGGAAAATTGCGTTCTACTACTACCCCCGTTTCCCCCTCGTCCATTTCTCCCTGGGTTCCGTGGGTGCATCGCAATGCTCCGTGCTCGACTGGCAGACGTCTCCTCCACGTGCAGGGTTTTTAACCCCTTCGGTACCTGAGACCTTTCTTATCTACATAATCAAGGAGAATCTCCAAAGGGGGTTTATCCGCAAGTCCTCCTCCCCCCTGGGGCCCGGGGTTTTTTTCGTGGGTAAAAGGACGGTACTCTACATCCTTGCATAAATAAGAGCCCCCAACAAGATCACGGGAAAGAACCGCTACCCCTTTCCCCCCATACGAGCTTTTTTGACCCCCGAGGTGCCAAGATCTTTACTAAAATACTGCGAGGGGGCTTTATAAACTCTACGGAAACGTAGGGCGTGAAAGGAAAAACCGCTTTCAACACCCCGACGGGCACTTCGAGTACCGGTCATGCCCTTCGGCTCGCAATGCCCCGACCGTTTCCCAAAAATTCATCAATGACATCTTCCAGGGCCTCCTTCACGTGCGTGGTTTTGTATCTAAACGCATTCTGGTGTTCTCCCCCCGACCTTGATCCCCTCAAGTTCACGTACGACAAGCCCCCAGACTCTAAGGGCCCAAACCCCCTCTATGCCAAACCGAAATGCCTGTTTATCACAAGCCACATTCCTCGGCTCACATTTCCCACAAGGGGGTCAATGGGCCCCCCAAGTTGCTGCCGCCACAGTACCCCCGCCCCCCTGGGGGCTCCCAGCCCAAAAAATTCCTGGGTTCGCCAACTATTTTAAAGGCAATTTTTTACCAATTTTTCCCCCCGTGGTATCTCCCCAAAAGGGGTTTGACCAAAAAAACCCAATCCAAAGCTCTGGCCACCACGGGAGAGGGAACCTTCTCTAAATTAAAAACTCCTTCGCCCCCTGCGCCGGTGCCTCCCGGCCCAAAACAGAGCAACATTTTTTTCTCGAGGTCGACGCCTCCTCGTGGGGGCCGGGGCCGTACCCCCCAAAAGGACCCAAAAACAAGACCCCAATTGCGGGTTTTTCTCTAAAAGTTTTCCTCTGCTGAAAAGGAATTACTGGCCCTCAAGCTGGCTCTGGAAGAGTGGGGTATCTCTTTGGGGGGGGCTCGCACCCCGTCAGCATTTATACCGACCAAAAAACCGCTATATCTCCAACTGCTAAAGCTTAATCCACGTTCTCGTTGTCTTCTTCTTTTCCCGGTTTAATTTTTTCATTAATTTTCACCCTGCGGGAACGAAATTTAAGGCCGAAACCCCCTCCCCTCTTCGGATTGCTGGGACGAGTCCCCTCCACGGCACATTATCCCTCCAAACGGCTCATCTTGCTGCACCGGTAAACCTACAACACATTTCTCCCCGGAAGACGTACGTCCGCCCGCTCTTCGGAAGAAATATTGACAGGGGTATTGCTTTCCCCCTATGGGGGGGCACCCAGGGGGCAAGTCCTGCTCCCTCACTCTCATTTACGGTGGCCGGGGCCTAGCCCAGGGTGTTTGGTTCGTGGGGTCCCGCGCTTAGTGGGCCCGAAAAAATTTCCTGTCTCAAACCGCGGTCGTCCTTCCTCTACCTTTCCAGCGTCCCTTTGGACCCATTTTGCCAGGATTTTAAACAGGATCTCCCTCCTTCCTCTGGCAACCCGGATTTAGGTGGTTACAGACTGGTTTTAAAGATGTCCCACTTTATTCCCCTGCCAGGCCGCCTCAGCCCCTCGCCTTCCCGTCTATTTTTTTCTACATATTTTTCGGCTGCATGGGCTCCCTCGGGACATAGTGTCGGACCCGGGGCTTCAATTTGTCTCCAGATTCGGGGCTCCCTCTGCAACCAACTGCAAATGAAATGGGCTTTTCTTAGCCTACCCCCCCATCCAATGGGTAGGTAGAGAGATAAAAACCCAACCCCCCGGTTCTTTTGCGCCCCTTTGTCTCCGTGGGCCCGGGATATTGGTCCGCTTTTGCCCTGGGGGGGCCCAGTTTTCCTATAACTATTGGGCCCCGGGGTCCCCCTGGGGCTGCTCCTTTTTTTTGTCTACGGGCGACATCCCCCCCCCACCCCCCCTCCCCCCCCTTTTTGTACCCTTAGTCCCCCGCGTGGAGGAACGGGGCCAGGACCTGACAGCTACTGGGAAAAAGACGCACCAATCTCTACTCCTGGCTTTTGCTGTACCAAGGGACAAGCCGACAAAAAACGAAGACCCCCGCCAACCTTTTCGCCAGGGGGACAGGTGGGGTTGTCGGGTAAATATAAACGTTTCAAGGTTCCCTTTGAGTGGGCAATTGATTCTAAAGAAGTAAATTCGTTTAGAATTTCGGGAAAAATTTCGGTTCTAACGAAGTCGAATTTTGGGGGGACTTCGGGTGAACGAAGTGTGTTTTTGAATGATAAAATGGCTGTGAGCACATGGCGCTAAGGGGGCAAAGCATTTGGGGAGGAAAAAGGGCATAGCCTGCATGAAATGTGCGGGATGAAGCCAATCAGAGCCCCGGCGGGATTCTTGACTAAACCCCCCTATATAAGCCCGGGCCGACGCTGGGGTTCTTACCGCTTCATGTTGATCAGGGAAGGTGCTGCCGGGGGCCTGATTGTTACTGAAAACCCTGATTTTTATACAGCGATTTTTGGGGGGTGTCTCAGCTTGTTCAGAGACTGCTTTCTTAAAGTCTATTTCTGATTTTTTTGGGGTATTGGATCTAAAATCCAGTGTGGTCCTTTGCAGCTGCTTACATTTAAATCCTATTGCTCACAGCACTTTTAAAAAGTTTTGTTGTATTTTTTTAAAAAACACTTTTTTACAAAAAAAATACCCTTCATTTTTGGTGTAAATTTTCTTTGGGCGCAATTTACATCCAGGGGTTAATTAAGCGTTGTTATTCAGCTGTAGGACTCCAAAAAAACCTCATTTTAAACCCCAAAAAAAATTAAAATTTTTCCTGAGCAAATCACAAGCAAAAGGTTAATTAAATTTTACTTTTTGTTGGGTAAAAAATAGCCATTGTAAACGCTACAAGCTACTTTGTGGTGGCTCATTGTTTGGGAATTTACATCCAGGGGTAATTAAGCGTTTTTTTTTCAGGTGGTGATCCCCAAGAAACCGCATTTTCAACGAAAAAATTATAAAATTTTTCTTGAGCAAAAATTCCCAAGCAAAGGTTAATTAAAATTTTTTATCTTTAGTTGGCGTAAAAAAACCGCATTTAACACGCTACAAAGTACATTTGTGGTGGCTCAACTTTGGCGCAATTTACATCCGGGGGGAAATTAAGGGTTTTTTTTCCCAGCTGTGGTGACCCAAAAAAACCGTTTTTTCAACGCCAAAATAAATACATTTTTCCGTAAGCAAAATACACAAGCGAAGGTTAATTACAATTTTATCTCTTGTTGTGTAGCATAAAAAACAACCATTGTAACCGACAAAGTACTAGTTTTGGGTGGCCTCAATTGTTTGGGAATTTACATCCAGGGTTTAAATTAAAGCGTTTTTTTTCCCCAGCTGTGCGATCCAAAAAACCGTCTTTTTCAACCCCAAAAAATATATAAATTTTTTCTGTAGCTAATTCCAAGCAAATTAAAAATTACAATTTTATCTCTTTTTTGTGTGGGTAAAAAAACCGCATTGAAACACGTAAAAAGCTACTATTTTTTGGGTGGCTCAATTTTTTTGTCGAAATTTAAATCCATGGGTTAATTAAGCGTTTTTTTTCAGCTGTTGTGATCCCAATAAACTTTCATTTTCAACTACAATATATATACATTTTTCCTGTACCATAATTCTCAAGCAAATTTTTATTAAAATTTTAGTCTTTTTGGTGGCTTTAAAAAAACACGCATTGTAACCCTACAAACTATATTTTGGGGGTCAATGGTTTGGCCAATTCACCCAGGGGTTAAATTTAAAGCGTTGTTTTCAGTGTGGGTCCCAAAAAAAACCGTCATTTTCAACGCCAAAATTTACATTTTTCCGGGCATAATTCAAAGAAAAGGGTTAAAATACAATTTTATCTCTTGTTGTGTGCTAAAAAACACCGCATTGTAACACGAACAAAGCTACTAGTTTGTGGTGGCTAAAATTTTTTGGGCGCAATTTAACCCGGGGGTTTAATTAAGGTTGTTTTTCAGCTTTTGTGATCCCAAAAAAACCGTCATTTTCACTCCAAAATTATACATTTTTCTTTAGATAATTCAAAGAAAAGGTTAATTACAATTTTATTCTTGTTGTGTGGCGTAAAAATACCCCATTGTAACACGCTACAAAGCTCTAGTTTGTGGGGGCCAATTTTTTTGGCACAATTTTACATCCGGGGGTTTAAATTAAAGGTTGTTTTTCAGCTGGGGTGATCCAAAAAACTCTTTTCAACCCCAAAAATATATACTTTTTTCCCCTGTAGAAAAATTCACAAGAAAAGGTTAATTAAAATTTTTGCTTTTGTTGTGTGGCGAAAAAAAACACCCATTGTAACACGTCAAAGCTACTTTTTATGGGGGTAATTCTTTGGTGAAAATTTTACATCCAGGGGTTAATTAAGCTTTGTTTTTCAGTTTGGGAGATCCCAAGAAACCGTATTTTCAACCCCAAAAATATATAATTTTTCCTGTAGCAAAATTTCACAAAGCGATGGTTAATTCAATTTTTTCTCTTTTTTGTGTAGCGTAAAAAACACGCCATTGTAACACGTAAAAAGCTAGTATTTTGGGGTTGCTAAATTTCTTTTGCGCAATTTAACCCGGGGTTTTTTTTAAAGCGTTGTTCTGCAGTTGTATCAGTAAAAGAAACTTTGTTTTTCACCGCCACAGAAGAAAATTTTGTAGCATAATTTTATATCCCAAGGGTTTAAATTTAAGCCTGTTTGTGTTTTTATTCATAAAATACACAGAGTTTTTAAACGGGACATACAAGCAATTGTTCCTGCCATTTTTGGAGCGCAATTTTTTATCCAAGGGTTTCCCTTTTTTACGGGTTTATTTGGGGATCAAATCAGGGTGTGTTTTTTTCATATACAGTTTTCTTCATCAAACAGCGCTGTAAAATTTTGAACAAAAGTTTGTCAGCAGAGAGGGGCAAGCCTTCCCCCGTGAGTGGCAGGGCACAAACATTTCCCGGCCCAGGGGGCGCACAGAAGGGGAAATCGCAGCAGGGGGGTCACTCGGTGAGGGCCCCAACTGCCCCTGCATCTACGGCCCTTTATGACTACAAAAACCAAGGGGTTTTTGATTGGTTGACTAGGGATCCACTTCCCCCAAATGAATCTGACTCCCCGCCAAGGTCGTGGGAAGTCAGAACAACCCTTATTGGGAGGGGCCCCGGGAGCGGGTCAGGGCCCTCACCTGTCCTCAACCCGCCTCGTCCCCTCGGTTCCCTCAGGCAGAGATCTACTATGTTGGGCTGGGGCAGCGCCCACTATATTCGAGGAAACAATTTTGGGGGGGCGTCAGCACTACTTGGGGCGAAGAAATGGGGTCAATATCCCCGTTCTTGCAGTAGGCGGCAAGTATAGATGTTTGGGAGTGGCATGGGAGGTATGTTGTGAGGGGTCGCTCTGCATACCAAACCGGTGATGAGGACAGCAACACAATAGATGATGATTAGCAGACCGCACTTGGGAGGGGTGAGCAAGGGGTTCCATCATTTTAGGAAAAGAGGGGTCCTTGCGCGTCAGGCAGCGACGCGCCAGCAAGTGGGGTCGTGTGGGCCGTGGTCAGAGGTAGAAACAGGGGTGAGGTCGGGAGCCAAGCGGGCCCCGGGGTAAAAAAACCGTTGCAGGGCCAAAAAAGCGCACAGGGGTCAGGGCAGGCAGCGGCGGCAGTATCATCGTGGGAGCTTGGCGGTAAAATCCGATATCGGGGTGTGGCAGTTCTTTGTAAGACACCGGAGGGCCGAAAATGGGTATATGTGAATCGTAAGCAGAAAGTGAGCGGGCCAGGAGCTATCGTTGGCCCAGGCCCCGCGTCAACCATGCAGCGTACCACCGGTGGGGGCCCGGGAGAAACTGGCTCAGATTTTTGGTGGTCCCTCCCGCTCCCCCAGCAACAGCAACAGCAACGCCAGTGGCACGCATGCCATTTCAGCCCAGTCAAGGCTCCACACCTCTGCAGAAGGGAGTTTTTTTTTTTTGACATCATCTCCCGTCCAGATGCTCCTCTCCCCGCTACTCTGGGGCCCCGCAGTGTTCAGGAGGCGATTGCAAAAAGAAACGTATGCGTCCAACCATCCTAAGGGCAGCACTGACCGTGCTCCGTCCAAGTTGTTTGGTTGCGTCCCCCCCTTTCCCAAAAGGTGGACTCTGCACCTTTCGAGAACTAATGGCTTGGCCCAGCCGACATGGAAGTTCCAAGCCTAATTTATTTTTCCAAAAAACAGTACCCGAACTTTAAAATATGTAGAAAGAAGGTGGGCCAGTCCTTGAGTTATCGGTTGTTCCAAAGGTGACGGCAACGTGGGACGTCTGGAGCTGTAACTACGGTCAGCGGCAGAACATGTCCTTTACGGCCACCGGGTGATGTGCTTCCGGCCGGCACACCAACAACTTGGACGGGGACCGCTTTTCCTCCACGTTGTCAAAACTGCTGGCTCCTGTTGCAATGTCCGCCCCTTCTCCTCCTCCACACCATCTCAGCCTCATAAAGTACTGCTCCATCATACCACATGTGTAGGGCACAGCGGTGTCAACCGGCCCAAGTTCTACACCTGGCTTGCCTGCGGCGAACGAAGTCCACAGAGGGAGGAACTGCTCGCGTCCATGCAGCAAGAAAACGATGATGTGCTTTCTTCGCGCAACCTGCAAATCAGGAACACTGGTGAGGACAATGGAGGTACATGGTGGTCCGCGCTGCAACGAGGAGGGATGGTCCATGGCGCCCTTGCATGGCCGCCAAGTGTTCAATCGGTTGTGAAAAGGTTCCTGAAGTCTTCCACTGATCTTAAACATTCTGAAAATGGCCAGGAACTGTGCATGCATTTATCCATTCGTACAAAAAGCACAGGAACACCTCCTCGGTTGCAGCGGGCAGAACGGCCTCCCACAACACAGTCTGATATGCGATGTTTCACCCGTTGAATTCCAGCCTGCACAGTTGGGACCGACTTATGAAACAGAGAAAGGGCCATTAAACGATTTTTTTGATGATCCAGGCAGACAGTAGTACTCCCTGTGTAACTTTGATGGTCAGCAAGTGGCAGCTCATGCGTGAAACCTGCGTTGTTTAGGCAATTGCGAGAGAGGCCCATTATTTGTCAGTCGCCAGGACTACGGGAATGTAATTCGTATCCCACATGCTTTCATGTCCTGCGACAGATGCTGAAAAATCTGTCTGGGCAGGGGACTGGAGAACGTGGCGATACATCTTGCGGACACCACTGAGTCCGGTGGGGACTGAAATGGAGGAGGAGAGAGGAAGACATTTGGAGCAGAAGCATTGTCTGGTGAAATGAGTGGATTTTCTACCCAGGTGGACAAGAGAGGAGGGCAGGAGCAGCTGGTGGAGCTATTGGAATGATGGAAGACGAGGCAGATGACCCGCAAGCACACGTGGGCTGTAACATGGAGATGAGGGTAGGGAGCCCCTCGGAGTCACATGTGCAGATTGGCCTGCAGAATGCTGATTTGCCTGACTGTGACAGCCGAATAGTCAGCTTGCGGCAGTGGGATGACTTCTGGCTCTCCACCCCTATTGGTCCCTCGCTACCGTTCCACATTGGGAGCCTTTTTTCCCAGCTATTGAGAGGGAGGACAACTCAATTCTATAGGGAAATCCTCCGTAGTCAGTTGCCGCTGCCTTGTGCGGGCATCGTCCCTCATCTGACAGGTATGACAGTGGTTCTTCAGCGCTCACTTTACTACTGCCGTGGCTGACGGGGGTAGTTGGGGGGGGGGGGGTCGGAGCAGCTACCACTCCATCAGCAGCACCTAAGTATGGAAGTCACTGATGCGCAGCTTCCTTCACCCGCTAGTGAGGAAGGGCAGTCGCCAGCAGCAGCAGCAGCAGGACCTGGAGCAGACCCTGAACCAACAGGTGGAGGCCTACTTGGACAGTACTCTGCCCCGCCCAGTTATAAGATCCGCAGGACTACTGGGCTGCCAAAATGGATGTGTGGCGCAACTTACGGAGTTCTGCAGTGGAGAAGATGTCCTGCCCGGCCATAGTGTGGCATCAGAGCGGGTGTTAGTGCGGCGGGGGGCCATCGTTACCGCAAGGAGAACCCGCTTGTCCACGGGAATGTGGAACGACTGACCTTTGTCAAGATGAATCAGGCTTGGATCGGCCAGGATTTCCACACCACCAATGCCCTTGGCGTTATGACTACCATCAGCCGTGAGCATCCACCCCAAACCAACTGTCGAGAAATGAGTCTGGGTCTTCAAACTACCTGCCTCAGCCATATTCTGATGCCGACACCGCCTGATGCAACACATCTGCTGACGTTTCGTCATGCTGCCACCAACCATCTTTACCAGGGGAAGAACGGGAATAGGTATTGCCACCCACCTCCACACTCTGTCAATTTTGCCACTGTATGACTCATGCTGCTGCTGTGGCTGCGGCTGTGACCCTCCAGACAGTGTCAATTGTGCCACTCTTGACCTCATGCTATTGCTCCTGCCGCCGTCACCTCCTCTCCTCTGTCATTGTGTGTGCCACTCTGTGGCCTATTCCTATGTTATTGCACTCCAGAAATGTCATTGTTGCCATTCTGACCTCATGCTGTCTGACCTCATGGCTGCTGCCGTGACCTCCACACCTGTCTTTGCCCCACCGGGGGCCTTTTCCCTTTTTTTCCACCTCCGAATGTCTTTTGTCCCACTGTCGAACCTCATGCTGCTGCTGTGGTGCTGCCGTGCCCCTAACATGTGTCATTTTGCCACTGTCTGACCTCTTTGGCTGCGTGGCTGCTGCCGTGACCTCCACACTGTCATTGTGCCACTGCTGACCTCATCTGCGGTTGTGGCTGCTGCCATAAACCTACACACTGTGTCATTGGCCACTGTCTGACCTTCATGCTGTGCTGTGGCTGCTGCTGTGACCTCCACACGTGTCATTGTCCCACTCTGTGGCCAACCCCTGTTTTTGCCATCCAGAATGTCTTGTGCCACTGTCTGACCTCTGCTGGCGTGGTGCTGTCGTGACCTACACACGTGTCATTGTGCCACTGTCTGACCTCATGCTGCTGTTTGGTGATCCTTTTCCCTACACACTGTGTCATTTCCCACTCTGTGGCCTACTCCTTTTTTGCCACCCCCAGAATGTCATTGTGCCCTGTCTGACCTATGCTGCTGCTGTGGCGCTCCGTGACCTCCACACTGTCATTGTGCCACGTCTGACCTCAGCTGCTGTTGTGGCTGGCCGTGACCTACACACTGTGTCATTTGCCACTGTCTACCTCATGCTGGCTGTGGCTGCTGCCGTGACCTACACATTTCATTGGTCACTGCTGACCTCATGCTGCTGCTCGGGGCGCTCCCATGACCTACACACTGTGTCTTTGTGCCACTGTTGACCTCATGCGCTGTTTGGCTGCTCCGTGACCCCACACTTTTCTTGCCCACTCTGGGGGACATTCTTTTTTTTCCCACCCCAAAATGTCTTTGGGCCACGTCTGACCTCATGCTGCTGCTGTGGCTGCTGCCGGGGACAGCACTCTGTCATTGTGCCATTTCTGACCTCATGTGTGCTGTGGCGCTCCCCGTGCCCTACACCTGTGTCATTGCCCCCACCCTGGGGCCTACTCCTGTTTTTCCCACCTCCAAATGTCATTGTCCCATTTCTACCTCATCTGCGCTGTGGCTGCTGCCGTGACCAACACACTGTGTCATTGTGCCACTTCTGACTTCATGCTGCTGCTGTGGCTGCTGCCGTGACCTACACACTGTCATTTTGCCACTCTCTGACCTCAAGCTGCTGCTGTGGCTGCTGCCATGACCTACACATTGTGTCATTGTGCCACTGTCTGACCTCATGCTGCTGTTGTGGCTGCTGCCGTGACCTAGACACTGTGTCATTGTGCCACTCTGTGGCCTATTCCTGTTTTTGCCACCTCCAGAATGTCATTGTGCCACTCTCTGACCTCATGCTGCTGTGTCTGCCGCCGTCACCTCCACACTCTGTCACTGATGTTGCCACCTGAGCCCTCAGCTTGTTTTATTCCAGCTGTCGCTCGCTGACTTTATCATTCTACATTCCCCCTTCAGTTTTTTGGTCAGTTTTGCCCTCTTAAGTGCCCAGGGAATTTAGAGTGAAGCCGGTATTTGTCCTGTGCCGTGTAAACGGGCCCTTAGTCCGAGAAAAGGGAGACACACCCGTATACAGACTGTTGCCTGTGGGGGCAGGCTGCCTCAGTGCACAGGAGAGTGTCTCTGGAGAGTCAAGGGATGCACCCCAGTACAGAGACTGTTTGGGCACTGGTCTTGTGGAGTTAGAGTGACTGTTGCCACTGGTGACATTTTTTTTTGTTTGCCATGGAGGAGCTGCTCGTCCAGTTAATGCAGGCTATTGCAAAGCAGCGAGAAGATAATGAAAAGCTCCAGGCGCAGTTTAAAGCAGAACATGAGGCAATAAAAGCTATTGCCAATGGGTTTACAAGCTGCTGTGGTGTCTGAAGATGCAGAGCCAACATTTGAAAAGCTGGGAAAGACGGATGCCAAGGATAACCAGGCAGAATGGTGCAATGGATGCCTACAGGTTCCATGTCCCAACAAACCAGAATTGCCAAGAGGCATGGATGTCGTTGTTACTAGGAGCGACCCACCTAAACAGCTGAAAGCCTCTGCATCTCCTGCTGGAAAAGCTTGTGAGTAGTAGTGCCAGGCAGCTGTGTGTGAAGCATCTTCAGTCCAGTCAGTAAATGTGTGTACCCGTGACCCCAGTGCACTGTGTTTATGGGATGGTAACGTGCAAGTTGCAGGTGCACCCCTAGTGGTTCTGGCTTGTAATAGCACAATGTGTGCAGGTGCGGTATGTCTGGGGATTGATAGAAATCCTAAGAGTTGTGCTTTCAATGCAGTTCCCTGCGGAGCTGATGTGGTTGCCCCTAGCAATCAGGTGCGCTCTGCTGGTGGGGAAAAGGTGATTGAGTTGCCTGGTGTGAACACGGCCGGTGCATTGCCTGGAAGGGGGAAGTCAAACCCTGGAAATGAGGGTTCTGCTGGCACGCATGAGGAGACTATGAGGGTGAATGTACTGGTTAGTTACCAAGGGGAAAAACCACTCTGAAGAGTCTCAGTTGCCGTGTGGGAGTGGATGCTGTAATGTGTCTGTGCTACAGAGTACTGATGATGTTGATTATTCAAATGGGAGTGATGTAAATACGTTTGAAAAAAAATAAATGTGTGCCAAGGCAGATTATGTGTGCAGCCCCGATCAGTGTATTACAGAGAAGTTTATCTGTGATGAAAATCCATATTGTGACCCTGCAGGGATTGAAGGGAATGATCGTGCTGAGACTTGTAGTGCAGCTAAGGTAACTTGCTCCAATGGTTCTGTAATTCCAGTAGCTTTTAACTGCAGTTTGGGCAGAAAGACTGCAGTGATGGTAGTGAGGGGAAAAAGTGAGCGCTATACCCAGAGAGGGGGGTGTAGGCTCAAGCGCTAGTGAGGGGCTGGCCAGTGTGTTTGACCCCAAGTGGTAAGGAAAACCCCAGAAAGGAAACTGAGGAAAATGGAAAAGGGTTTCCCTATTTTAAACCCTTTTGTCACAGTGCCCCGGGAGGAAACCCTCCAGGAAAACTGAGAGTTCCCTTTGGAGGGGATTTTACGGGAGGAATGGACCCATAAACCCCAAAAATTTTAGGGCAGAAATTTGGTTTTTCAAGGGGGGCAATGAGAGTGTCACGGGGGAAAGTGTCACGGACTTTAAAAAAAGGGGGCCCAAATTGCGTAATTTCTGAACAGCTTTCTAGGGGGGGCGTTTTTTCCCTTGAAGGGGAAAAAACCCTGACACATTTATGGGGTTTGGGGCATGTAAACCCCTTTAAATTTAAGCATGCATGTTTATGGGGGCCACAGGGGGCCCTAGGGTAAAGGAATTTAAACAGTAAAAAAAACCCAAATTTTTTCCTTTTGGAAAAAAATCAGGTGAACAGCTAGTACCAAGGGGATGGAGCTTCAGGAGATGGTCAGTAAGGACCAGGGGCCTTGGAAAAAGGGAAATTGTGGCTAAAGGTAACCCTCCCGGGAAAAGGGGAAATACAGGTTAGGGGCTCAGGTGGCCCCTAGGAGCAAGGGGTTTTGGAAAGTGACCCTGAAAGGGTGATTTTCTTTAACGCCTTTTGGTGAAAAAGGGAGGTTTCAGGAGTAACCCTGGGGAAATTCAGCAGGGGGCTGAATGGGGGGAAAAACTTTTGCAGAGTAAAAGTGTTACGCCACTGGTGGTAAGTGGCTATGACCTGTCGGGGTGCCAAGGTGGGGTGAGTGCGTGGGGTGAGCCCACAGCTGAAACTAGGTGGAAAATGTTGTCCCTGGGTTTTTTTTGGAGAAAAAAGTCCCCTATGTAGGAACTTTGACCCAAAGGAAAGGAAAAGGTACAAGGTGACAAAGTCCTACGACCTTTTTCAAGGGAGGGATATGTGGCAGCGTGACCTCCGATAGTTGCAGGTTTTTGCCACTAGAGGGTGTGCAGCTAGAGACATACTGCAGATGCGCCACTGAGGACCTGGCCCTCAGTGGGAAAAGTCACTTAAAATTGTGTCAGTAATGATATATTACTGACACTTACAGTAGTGGGTAGAATAGCTGCTAGGCGGCTATGTATGGGGTGGCTTTTTTGGGACAGCCATAGTGTTGGGTAGGTGGCTGTCCCCGCATTCCAGGTCAGGATTGTGTATGTCTCTGGAGACCGATTAAAGGCCTCCCACTCCAGGTGGTCGGGGGGCGTGGTCTGCTGCCTGCGAGTGGAGCAGTGGAGGAGCTGGAGAGAGACTTGAGAAGCCTGAACTAGTAGAGTCTGGTGAGGACTGTGTGTGTTTGGAGGGGCTGTGCAGTAGGCACAGACCTCTGGTAGTTAGAACCGAACTTGTTTATGTTTAGTTAGTGGCCAGACGGGCGAGGGTTTATTTTGTTTCTCTGTGTACTGATGTACCTCTGTTCTGTGCCTGAATAAAACTGGCAGAGGCCAGTTTAAAGAAGCTTGGTGTCAGTGTGCCAATTCCTTTCTACCAAGAACGGCGATCCCGTGAGCAAAGTATCCCCAGGATGGTCCAAAATGGTGTCCGAGCGCTAAGCGAGTGCTTACAATATATATATATATATATATATATATATATATAATATATATAATATATATATTAATATATATATAAAATATAAAAATATATATATATATATATATATATATATTTTGTGTGTGTGTGGTGGTAAGGAATATTATAATATCAGCTAATATCAGAAAACTGGTTATGTGAAAGCTCGGTCAGCAGCTAGATAGGTATGGAGTAGGGGTTGACGATTGCGTTGGCTATCGAGATCGATCGATAGTCGATAGCCCGGCCCGGGCTTTCGATAAGGTTTTTCGATAGTGAGCATCGATTATGCGCAAATGACCATTAAAGTCAATGGGAGAAGCAAAAACCCACCTTCATAAAACACCCAAACAAGGCTGGAGAAGCTGAAATTAACATCCACAACAGTCAAATGGATACGTGCTACATCTTAGGCAACACACCCTTTAGGTTAAAAAAGTCACAGAAAAAAAGGCACAGACCATTCACTATCCCCCGTCTTGTACCACACCTACCCTTAAACCTGCATCACCCACAAATTAAAAGTGCCAGAAGCAGTATGATTTGAACCAACATGTTACTTGAACTGGAATTTTAATATCCCTGTCCTGGAACGCAGCATGAGCCCCAAACCTGCATGACCCGCACATTTAAAAAGTGCCGGAAAAAGGATACTTTTAACCACCATTTTAGTTTCACTGGACATTGACTATACCTGTCCTGGGCCACAGCATGAGCCCCAAACCTGCATGACCCCCACATTTAAAAAGTGCCGGAAAAAGGAGCTTTAAACCACCATTTTTGTTGAACTGGACTTGACTATACCTGTTTCCCGGGCCACAGCATGAGCCCCAAACCTGCATGACCCCCACATTTAAAAAGTGCCGGAAAAAAAGGGGTCTTTCAACCACCATTTTAGTTTCACTGGACATTGACTATACCTGTCCTGGGCCAAAAGCATGAGCCCCAAACCTGCATGACCCCACATTTAAAAAGTGCCGGAAAAAGGGGTCCCTTTTAACCACCATTTTAGTTTCACTGGACATTGACCCTAATACCTGTCCTGGGCCACAGCATGAGCCCCAAACCTGCATGACCCCCACATTTAAAAAGTGCCGGAAAAAGGAGTCTTTCAACCCCCATTTTTAGTTGAACTGGACATTGACTATACCTGTCCTGGGGCCCAAGCATGACCCCCAAATCTGCAAAGACCCCCACATTTAAAAAGTGCCGGAAAAAGGAGTCTTTCAACCCACCATTTTTAGTTGAACTGGACAATGACTATACCTGTCCCCGGGCCAAAGCATGAGCCCCAAACCTGCATGACCACCACATTAAAAAGTGCCAGAAAAAAAGGGGTCTTTTAACCACCATTTTAGTTTCACTGGACATTGACTATACCTGTCCTGGGCCACAGCATGAGCCCCACACCTGCATTACCCCACATTTAAAAAAAATGCCGGAAAAAGAGTCTTTCAACCACCATTTAGTTTTTAAATGGACATTGACTATACCTGTCCTGGCCACAGCATGAGCCCCAAACCTGCATGACCCCCACATTTAAAAAGTGCCGGAAAAAGGAGTCTTTCAACCACCATTTTAGTTTCACTGGACATTGACTATAAACCCGTCCTGGGCCACAGCAAAGAGCCCAAACCTGCATGACCCCCACATTTAAAAAGTGCCCGGAAAAAGGGGTCTTTCAACCACCATTTTAGTTTCACTGGACATTGACTATACCTGTCCTTGGGCCACAGCATGAGCCCCAAACCTGCATGACCCCCACAATTTAAAAAGTGCCGAAAAAGGAGTCTTTCAAACCACCATTTTAGTTTCACTGGACATTGACTAACCTGTCCTGGCCACAGCATGAGCCCCAAACCTGCATGACCCCCACATTTAAAAAGTGCCGGAAAAAAGGAGTGTTTCAACCACCATTTTAGTTGAACTGGACATTGACTAACCTGTCCCTGGGCCACAGCATGAGCCCCCAAACCTGGGATACCCCCACATTAAAAAGTCCGAAAAAGGATCTTTTAACCCCCATTTTATTTTTACTGGACATTGACTATAAACCCGGGCCTGGGGCCCCAGCATGACCCCAAAC